>JAPYZR010006173.1:0-17632 GCA_030522945.1 Trichopria nigra
TTTCTTAGCCAATTCTTAGACAGTTCAGATATTTACCATGTTAAAGGCATAGGAGAAATGGATAGTGTAAGAAAAAAATGGATAGATTTCTACTAGGATATATATTGGTAATAATAAGTGAACATTTTTGAAAGTAAAGGGTTTATTTGTTCTTACTTATCTTGAAAACTCGATTACAAAAGTTATCCATTAATTTTTAAAACAATATTGAAAAAAAAAAGTTTTAATCAATGAATATTTACACTTTTATTGTTGCAAAGCTCAGTCGGTATCTGTTCTACTTTAGAACCTTTTTAAGATTGACTCCGTAAAATTTAGAAAGTACAGTTTACAAAACCTAAAATCACAAAATTAAAGAAAATTCACATAAATAAATGTAAACAAACGTGCTTTTACGAAATTTATTCGAGTACGACAATTCTCTTTAATCTGTTTCAATAAAAAATTTTTTCTAGCCATTATCATATAAAAAAAAAAAAAAATATATATATATATATATATCCCAAGCAGCAATTCTGGTCATCTCGACCAAGCCAACCCTGGTAGAAATGGAAATTGCCATGCCACTCCCATGCCCGCTAGACAGGGCCATACTAGAATCGTCACGTTTTTCCTAGTACGCATGCGCACATGAAGAAAAAGGATGTGCGCATGCGTACTGGGCAAAACGTGACGATTCTAGCATGGCCCTGTCTAGCGGCTGGCATGGGAGTGGCATGACAATTTCCATTTCTACCAGGGAAAGTTATAGAATGTCCAAATGAAGTGAAATTTTACCAATTTTTAATTAAAAATTGTCCTACACGTCAAATAGTATTTCAAGCCCAAAATACAAGTCGAAAATTAGGTAAATATAACCTAAAAAATGCCTTAAAAATTGTATAACTTCAAAGTTATATATTAGGCATTTTCACTTCGAAGAACAATTGATGAACGCTGGAGGTAAAGCTTTCAATTTGAATCTCCGATACTCGCCATCGAGCCAAAGAAGTGTCCCTCCGAAGTTGAGAAGTTTTTAGTCTTTTTGATATCCATCAGTGCGACGTTTCAAGGAACCCACGTGATTAAAAAAAAGTGTAAAGGAAGATTTTCCGGAGATACCTATTGTAATTTCCAGTACCGTAAGTGTGCACACTACTTATAGCGAGCGTCCCCTTTAAATTTGTTTTCTTTTAATAAATATTTTATTTTTTTTTCTTATTTTTGCGTTTGCCTCCAGCGTTCATCAATTGTTCTTCGAAGTGAAAATGCCTAATTGGGTCGAAAAAATCATAACCAAAATCCTGCCTTCACAGTCAAGTAAGCTTATAAGTCAAAGTAGAGTCAACTTTGACGGCAATATGAAGGAATTGAACACTTAGAAATTACCTATTTTTGACTATGAGGACAAAATTTCTTTATTAGTTAATATTGCTTATAAACGTGTTTTATATTATATATAAATATAATATTTTGTAATTTTTTGATGGTAAATGTAAATTGTTTTTATACAATTTTTGCTTGACGTTCCGACGATTTTAAATGAAAAGGAGATTATATATAGGAAGATGGTAAGGAAGAGATTGATTTTTCTCTTTTTAATTATAGTTACACTTTCGGATGTGAAAGCTGGTAACAAAGAGTGGCGTTCATTTAATGTGTTGAAATTTAACCTAAAAGGACAATTTACCGCGGATAATTACTTTATTGGTCATTACGACGAAGAATTCCCGCAGACCTCAAAGTTAATTAACCAACCATAAACAATAAGGAGTATACATTCAAATAACATTACCTCGAAAAGCACCAGCCCCACTGTTTCCGTGCATGAAAATATGTTAAGGATACAAAAATCAACTGAATCAACTTTCTGGCTATAATTTCATTTTCAATATTTAATTGTTGTATTATTTTCTTTTCTTTTCAACAATGTCACAATCTTCAATGTCACAATCTTCAATCAAGTAAATTTTCTATTTTTGTCGTGATGTACACAATTTCAGTGAATATATATAGTTAATTTATAGATTATAGAATATATTCGTAATGTATCAGTGCAGTGAAGGTCGATATATATATATATATATATATTAGAAGTTTATTGATTTTTCATGACTATCTATGACTAAATAACTCTGGTGTAAAAATCGAATTCTAAAATTCAATATACTTCGGCCGCCTTGCGTCAGGCGAAGTAAATATTCAAAATCCTGCAGAAATAATATTTACTACAGTACGCTTAAATGACGTTTTGTCTAAATAAAAGGAAAGTTAAAGTTTCGATAACGTCTATCAAATTCAAAACCTTTAATATAAATGACAGACACTGTGCAATTATCGATCGTCTACAAGGCATCGAACGCAGCCTTATATAAAAAATGTAGGGATTCCCTTTGATGAATTTGAAGATTCGTATTAATTGCAAAAGATACAGGTATAAAAGTATCCTATTGAAAACAAAATGTAGATATAACGCAGGTATGAGAAAACGAAATTGTTGTCATCCTATAATAACAATTTTGTTATCCTATAATAATCAGAAAGTGTATTATTTCGAAGGTTTTTCATCTCGATTCCTCGAGTGTTTATGACGCAGGATAGTTAGCATTTTCAGGATTGTGTGATGTGATAAATTCCAAGAAAATCGAATTCAGTACGGAAAATAGTTCGGGATACACGAGGGATATACTATACGAAAATTGTATCATACATGACTGGATGTCTATACAAATTTTCAATATATATAAATCGAAATGTAAAAATATTCAAAATCCTACAAAAATAATATTTACAGTACACTTAAACGACACATTACATATATATATATAATAGAATGAAGAACCTATATTTTGATAAGATCAATAGAAATGACCAATCATGTCATCAACGGTGATAAAACACCAGAATAGGCATCCTGGACTTTTTTAAAAATCGAATTGTTCACCATACCCTTGTGCATGTTAGTATTTATAAAATAATCTTTTTGTTTATTACAAAAAATAAAAGCGATGTCTCTGTAATGTGAAAAATCAAGGTAAAACCTTCGGTTTTCATCTCAGCATGCAAAAAAGATGCGACGGAAAACAATAGTCATGTTTTCGTCGTTATACCGCATTATCGCGATCGCTCCTACGGTCCCTTTCGACATTCGATTCGCCGAGATTGACAAAGTATTTACAGATTACACGATCTACTATCGAAATGATCGCTGTGTCATCCGGTCTGGGAGAAAAGATGTTCACTACTCGTGATGGAGGCGTTTAAGTGGAGGGTAAAGTAAACTCGACTATACACATCTGAACCCGAACACGGACGATAGCGTATATCCGGCTTCATCTGTGCTCGTAATGTTATACTACTCGAAACGACAAGTTTTCTCGCCCTATATCCCCATATATATATGCCATGCCAATTAATCTGCTCTCAAGATCAGAATCCCTCGTGTCTATGTACTATGTGGCGGAAATCAAAATAAGGACTGCACTCCCGCACTTGTCTTAAAAAAGTCCTAAAATAGTCTTGAAGTTGGCATTTCACTCGGCAAAGATACAAGGTCATCACTCCAAAGTAGAGTGAAAATTCACTATTTTATAAAAAGTGGCTCAATGTTAATTATTTCATGTATGATGGACCGGTAGGACTTGCCATTCGCAGGGTAAATACATCTCGCGACTCTTATTTTAAAAATGTATGAATAATATTGGCAATATAGGTTAATAGTAGGAAAATAAAAGAGATAGAAAATTATTTTCTTACAAAATTTCGAAAACACTGAGTATATATCCGTTTTGAAGAAACTATATTTGCTATCGATATACGAGTAAATATAAACAGCTGTTAAAAAATGGACATTAAATTAAATGCTTTTATTGACTATATATATAGTTATACGTGAATGAATGTGTACGTCAAAACAAACAAAAAAACACGCGCGCACACACACACACACACACACACACACACACACATGTATATATTTAAATGATACGATTAATTTTTTGCACGTATCGAAAGTACTTCAGACTTACTGACATTAACAAAAACATGGATAAGATCACTTCTTTATATTTTATTTATTTATATTTAAGAAACTAATTGTTTGTCTTTTTTCAGAATTTTTTAATCTAAATTTATAACAATTTTGTATTTATTAACAAAATAAAAAGTTTGAAGATGACAGAAACAATATTATTTTCTTTCTTTTTTTAATGTCAACAATCTTCCATCCAAACTCCAGATTATAATAGAAAAGTATGTAGTCAATATGTTGATATTAACTATAGTAAATATTTAACTTAAAAAAAAAAGAGATAATAAAACATAACAGAAAAACGTGTTTTCTATGTTGTTTTTTGGTCCTAATTCAAAGGTAAATGGACATAGAAAATAATTCATTGAATTTTTATTTTGTTTAGAAACTCTTTTAATATACGGAATTCAAGTATTTTTTACATAATCAAAATTCCTTTTGTTGTTATCTAGAGAGTTATAGATTTTATGTATACTCTTTTTCTTAGACTGTCAATAATTATATTTTCTGGAAAATGATGAGTTCTTAAAATATCTTTGACTATTTCAATATTTTTCTGTCTAAATTTATCATGCGATAATTTAATGGCTCTATCAATTAACCCAAAAACCACCCCTATATTCTATAAGACAAAGGTAATGAAAAAACCTTTAAATATCTCCTTGAAAAAAGTTTCTTTATGATACCTATCAGTTATTTTTTCAAAATTGTAATTTTAAAGTTTCTGATGCATTATTTTAGATTCTTACAAAGTTTTCTTCGAAAATTTGTATAATTTTTCTGTTTATAATTTTTAGGGGTTCATCATTTTTCTGTTATTTTATTAATAGACAGTGTTGTGTATTAAATAAGGATCCTATCAAATACGAATGTAATCACCTTTACTTATTAACGACTTTTTCATTTTTTTTTTTTTATTATCAGTGATGTTTCAACTTCATTTCTTTTTTCATTGTTAGAATTTCGATATAACATTTTTTAAGTTTTCATTATTTTTGTATTTTTTCAAAATTTTGTAATTTTGAATTGCAGAACTTGTATTATTCTGAAGATGGTCTCAAAAGCATAACCGAAACGTAATTTGTGTTAATTATATTTTTTCTGTACTATCCGCTATACCAAGAAACAATTACTATATATACTTAATTAAACCCTAATTATATTTATTATATACTTAAAAAAAAAACCTTTTTTCGTTCAACTTTTTTAAAAATAAATTAGAAAAATCAAAATATTCCTATCTGTCTATTATGTCTATCATTCCCATAAAGTGTCAAGTATATAAATACGTCCGCCGTAAATTGAGGCGAGAAAATCCGCTGTTGATTCAATACGCGTTAATTCAGGAAGCCGAATGTGTGACTCGTCGTAAAAGTAATTTTAAAAAATATCATTTATTTACACGCCGTTACGAAAAGTACGACACTGTCGTCTGTTGGAGCGATACTTCCTATTTTTTTAATTTTTTTTTTCTCTCTTCGCGTAGCTTCGGTATATACATATATATATATATATATATATATATATATATATGAATAAAAACGCAATTTTTTCGGTATATAAAGCGTTTAGTGGCGGCTCGTGAAAAAAAAAAGTGAAATGTTCTCCTTTCCGGGGCGTGCATCGGGGTCCGGTAGCCCCGAATTGTGTGTTTACTCCATAAACAGGTCGGTGCTTGGTGGTCGACGTTCTGTATTTTCTGTGAAAACAGAAAAACGTCAAATCGGCGGATTCTTCATGGCCGGGACTGTACGACAAAATCCACAGGTCGCGATGAGCATCCTGTATCGATGTCACCGTGTTTTTCTTTCTTGCAATAATAAGGGCGCTAAACATATATATGTACATGTACGAGAGTGATATTCGTACAAATGAGCTTTCTGACCGCTCGACTGTGTGATATTCAAGTATTTGCGCGATCGAAAACGATTTGTTATATAGGATCCGATGCTGAATTACGTATATATAGTTTAGCCTTTGATGGGGCATCTCCATTTCTGGATGAATGATCAATTTCGATTTGGTCAATATTATACGTTTGGTATTTGTACGTCTGATGGAAAAAAAGTCGACAACTCGAACAATCGATTGTGAGAATTTTTATGGTAATGGACATATATATATATGCATTTCACGGATTTTCCTTTTATTCTATTTCCTTTTTTATATATCTTTTCCATGTTTCACATCGTAAAGGACCTAGAAATGCAAAAAAAATATTCAGTCCGTGATCTTGTATATGAGCGTAATATATATAGGATATACAATGTATGAAACTCACGAACGAAAATGGATAAAAAGAAAAGTACGTGAACTATAGTTGTAAGTTTGTTCAATTTAGATCCCTGATATAGAAATGAATCATGGCATACCGTTATATTGTAAAGGTCATGTATATAGAAAAACCATTGTAAAATCTGTACGAGAAAATTTCTCGATTCTATTGAGATTTAGTGTAGAAAATTTAAAAATTTGACAGTGATAAGTGCTACACTGAAAAAAAAATTTTTATTTTCAAGTAAATATTTACTCGAATAGTAGCAAGTAAATATTTACTTGAATTAAGAAAATGTTTCCTACGTTTTAGTAAATCTTTTTTACTTGAAAATAACAAATTTTTGTTCAGTGTATAAACTGAGAACAGATAAAATATGAATTCTACCTGGTTTCTATATTGGTTTTGTCAAGAAGATGCTTATGATTATTTTTATATCGTATTATTTTTTAGATTAAAATAAAGTAGTTTATTTAGTTAATGAAGTTAATATACAGCTGGTAGGTATTATAAAATTCGACGAATTGGAAAAGAAAGAAACATGAACTATTTCGTGAACAAAAGTACAAAGCATAATTAAAAATAAAAAATAATTTAATATTTAATGAAATGACTTTCATGTGAACCGTTTGCTAAATTGCAAATATTAGAAAAAGATAAGGAAAATGATAATATTCATCGTATTGGCAACGAAGAATGTCAGGATCAAGAAAGAGTAGAGGAATTATGCTTAGAAGTAAAAGAGGGTCGTGAAGAAAGAGTATAAGAATGTTAAGAAAGAGAAGAGAATTACAAGTACATGACAGATTTTACGGTTTTCGATCTCTGTGCAGTTTTTCCTAGATAAAAACTGGATAGATTCTGTTTAGATTCTGGACGTAGATTTTTATCTTATCCCGATGTGTACATTAGGCGTCTACCTCCGGATATTTGGACTACATAGTTTTCCAGTCTAGAAGCAGTAATTATTCTTGACAATCTGGAAAGAATTGATACAGAGCCACGATTAATTTCTACCAAGGATCTGATTAGATTTTTGGGATATATACATGCTAAAATGGTACGAGGGGGGGGGGGGGGGGGGTTGCATTTATCACGAAAAATTTTAACATAACTTTATCAATTTAGTATAAAAAACATTATTAATTAGGGCGAAAATACCAAATCTAAAAGTTGTTGGTTTGTTTAAATAGGATTTCAACCAATTAAAAGTCGAAACTAGGGGCTTTGCCCCTGCGGCCGTCGGCCGCCAACCCCACCGGGGGCCCCGCCTCCTGGACCCCTGGCAGGTTTATAAACTTCATATGACAAGTCACATTCGCTCCATACACATCCACACAATGTGCTTCCTTTTATATATTTGTGTTGTAAAACTGAAAATGAACATTTTCAAAACTTCTCCCTTCCGCCGTAGGTTGGACGATATATTGCCTCAAATAACAAGGATCTTAACATGCCAAAATAACACCCTAACGCCATTTTATGATAAATATTTCCCAAAATCTAATCAGATGTAAGTTCAGCCAAAACACACATTTGAAAAAAAAATTTAGGGGCTTGTTTGCCCCTGCGGCCTTTGGCCGCCTACCCCAACTGTGGCTCCGCCCCATGGATCCCCGGCGAGCTCCGCTCGCAAGTTTTGTCACTAAGTTCAGAAAGATTTGGAAGTTTAAAGTTTATCAAGAAAACGGTTTTGTTCCCCCCCCCCCCCCCCTCCATTTTAGTATGGACATGTTCCAAAATCTAATCAGATCTAAGTTTAGTCAAAACACACATTTGAAAAAAAAAATTATATTGATATCTTTTTTAGTTCGTGATACCTACGGTGCGGGTCGAAGTAATATCCACAACAAAATAATGTACTAAAATTCAAAATATTGTATCGTTCTTAGTTTATTGAGGAAAATGGTAAGTGGATACTCAAAATACTCGCAATAAAATACCGAATAAAACAATCCATTGGCTTTCTAAAATCGACCAATTAGAAGTCGAGATACCTCCGATTGTAACGAAAGAATGAGCAAACCTTAAATATTAAAATTTGTGAAAAACACAATCATTTTTCTTTGTCCGTTATATTGAATATATATGTGACAGTTAATATTTCTTGGTATTGACGGACGATTACGAAATAAATTAAACAAACATTTACGTTTCAGTCATCATTCTTGACCCTTTTCAAAAAATCTTTATTCTGTAAGAATAAAAGAATACAAAAAAATTTTTTTTTAATTAAGGTATACAAAAATTATTTTACAAAATTACAAAAAAATATACGAAAGAAAATATTGTAAAAAAAAAAAAAATATGTACGTAATCTAAAATATGAAAAAGATGATTATCAACTACAGAAATTTGTTTTTTAATTCAAAATCTAATTTCTTACCTTTATTCATCAAAAAACGGATAAAACATTTTTGAAAAAATCCAGAAAAGTTTTGAAAATCCAATCTATAAAATAAAAGTTTGAAAATATGACTTTCACAGAAACTCAGTAAGAAAAAAGATTAATCAAAAAGCACTACTGAACTTACATATTTTAAAAAATTGTAACTAATTTAGTTTATTAGTCATTTTTTTAAAAGGGTCCAGAATAATGACCGAAACGTAAATGTTTGTTTAATATATTTCACAACCGTCCGTCAATACCAAGAAATATTAAATGTCACGAACCTTAAATATCCTATTATGTCAATTTCAATTTTGGATTTCAAGGATTTATATTAACAATAACTTCCCCTGATAGTGTACTGCAATAGTAGTACATAATAATTTAACGTCATTTTTAGTCTTTTTCATGTATTTCCTTAGACGTATACTTTATAAATTTATCATTAAAAAAATATTAAAAATATTATTGTAGAAACAATCTTGTACGATCTATTTTCAAAAATTGATTTTTTCACCATTCAGTATAAAAATGTATGTTGATAATTAACATAAATAGGATGTTCTGTTTTCCTCCTGTTTCTGGAAATATTTTGTAAACAAAAGAGCTAGCCGTTGCTTCATATCTGATGAGAAAGTCGTTGATCACCTCTCTATCGTCTTTTCGTTTGTTTTGAAAACAAAGTCTCGTCTTTTCCAATTTTTGAATTATCCCTGCACGAGTTTTCTTTATTACATTTTATCTTAAATAAACCTCTCAAATTTTGATACGCGTTATCTCGAAAACTAGATTTAATCGATCTTCTTATAATTTTGTACATCTATATTTTAAACATATGTATATATTTTTATACATTATATACATATACATTACATCACGTGACTGAACGAAGAATATTATACAAGTTTTAACAAAAACTTTTACGTTAAATATGCACGATTTTTTAAATAAAAAATTAACTGTCCATTTTCAAGAGCCGCCATTTTGTTAAAAATCATATTTTTCAAAACTGTTCGTCCAATCCATATAGTCATATATTATCAAAACTTTTTTGGATTTTTTGATGTTAGATACGATTACTTATCACGGACCCGTGACGATGACGAATGATGTAGTAAAAAAGTTACTAAATATGAAAATAAAAACTAGATAAAACTATAGGATACATTTTCTAGTTATATTTACCGGACGTAGATATTTTTTCATGTATTTCATAAGTTTGAACATTTCGATACGTATATATAAAAAGTCAAAATGTCCGTCGCCGGTGCTCCAAAAAGTCGAATGATTTCAAATTTCGTGAGAATTATTATCGATTTCACGGCGGCTGCCGTAGTTACGATAAAACCTCCAAAATTTAACCGAATATATCATTATTTATTATTACTGCTTTTATACTTGTATTATACTGGATGTACAAAATTTTCATTCCGGCTGGGCGATGTAAATATTAGATAATATCATCGTCGGGCCGCGATTCGAGCGATGAAAAAGGCAGCGAATCGCGGCTCTGCGCCGGTATATATGTCGCAAAATTACGTCGGTCGTTTTACTTTATTGCCCCCGATCCAATAAAAGTCCCAATAATAATGTCGGATGTTTTCCGATGCACCGTATTTGATTTACTGTCGGCCATTTTGTGATCACATATCTGCCTCGTAAATCTCGCCACGGTGGCGCCACCGAATATCAAACGTCGATATGTCCCGTGCTCAACCCCAATCCCGCGTAAAATATTGCCTCGCGATTCCTGCGCAACGTAAACTATCTTTGCATTCGGCGAATTTTTTTTTTTTTCCTTTTTGCCCGACGTCATTTCCTCGCCGTTCAGGTTCCGATCCGCGCGCCGGGAAATGCGAAATTGGAAACGTCGCATGATTGAAATGCAAGTCGATCATTTTTTTCTTCCAACTTTTTAATGTTGGTACTTTGAAATAAACTTAAGTACATTTGTGCATTGAACGCGCGGAAACTCAAGGGAAAGAGCAATACAGGGAACGGGGCGAGGCGACTGTTTGATTTATGAGCTTTCTTTTTATGCGGGAATTGAAGTTGAAATATTTCGGATTTTCAGAATGAAAAAAAAATTTAATCATAAAAAAAGACAACGAAATTACTACACTTTTTATCAAATGTCAATCAGTGTAACAATAGATGCTAAAACTTACGTCAACGATATACTATTACTTTGTCTCATCTTCGATAGCAAGATATCTGTGCTAAAGTGGTAGGGGGATAAACAAAGGAATATCTTCCTCAAATTAAGGATAAAATAATTGCCCGATATCTTAAAATTCGCGGAAGAAAATAGCGAATCTAACAGTTGTCGGTTTTTAAAAAATGACCAATTAGAAGGCGAGATATCTGCGATTTTCAACAAATGAAAGATTCAAAAATTGATAAATTTTATGTTTTGATTAATCATAAAAGAATATATTGTAAAACATAAATACTTAAAATACTGGCAAAGGTACACCGATTCTAAAATGTATCAGTTTTCTAAAATGGACCAATCATCAGAAGTCGAAATATCTCCGATTTTCAGAAAAATTAAATAATAAATTTAACAAAAAATCGTATCTTTCGTATAGTTTCATGAGGAAAATTATGATCGACTACTCAATATACTCGGAAAAATGTGTTGAATCAAATAGTCATATACTTTTCTAAAAATAAATCGACTTTGGCGGACGGAGAGTTTCATAATACATTTTTTACAAAATTTAAACTAATTAAACGCCATGATTTCCGCGAATAGCACAATATTTAAGTGATATTCAAAAATGTATACAATATAAGATAAACGAATTTTTCAATTTTCAATTTTGTTCAATAGCTCGACATGAAAAACCCACAAACACTATTATTATCAATCCCTTGGGTGCCATATACTGCATATACGATTCATGCCCTCCCAGGGTGATTTTAATGTACTGCGATGTGAATGTTTTATCATTTTACGAATATGTAGTAAAACATTTTTCGAACGTTATATACGTACCCTCATAATATGGTGAACGAAATCGAACTGTCGATAAAAAAAATATTTGATATTGCGAATGCATACACTTACCGTAATTCATCAGGTGCAATTTATTACTCCGAGGATTATAAACCTTAATTCTACAGATGTTATAAAAAAAAATAAAAATATATATATATATATAGATACGAACTATTGTTATACTACGTTTCTTTTTAAATATCATCCGCCATCTTGGATCGTCCATTTTGAATTTTACAAATGTGGACTCCAGGCTTCGATCGGCCACCCTAAGAACTGCCGGATACCGAGTTTCCGCCTCGCCAAATCCAGTGAAATCTTGAATTTGAAAAACGTGTCCGCTTTTGGGGATGTCTTTGGATCCATGTATCGCTAATATATTTTGTTTTGTTATTCGACATTTCAAAATAAAATCTCAAAATTTTATTTCTTTCAGATACTTAGAGGAGAATGATAATCGTGGTTTTGAACGTGCCACGCACATTTTCCTTCAAGACCAACCTTAAAAACAGGATTCTCATTCGAAGTCTTCGAATCTAAACGTCGATAACAAATGGTGTCACATGATGATTCTTATTTCGACGGTTTAGTAACAACAAACTATACCTGGTTTTTCAAAATTTTTCGAAACAGGTTTTGATAATAATTTCACGGATCTAGCCACAATGAAGCAGTTTCCCCAACAACGAGCTGCTATCTTTATAACGGCCAGCATATCAATTCGACGTTACTCGCTCTCGGGTCGGATTCGTTCGCTTTTGAAAAAGTAATTTTAGAAGAAAGTCGACTGCATGTAAAGAACGTGTACATCCGTGTATACACACAATAGTCGAGATAAGCGAGCCAGGCAAAGCGATATCGTAAACTAAGTTTGTGGCGTGGATGGCCGTCTTGCGCGCTCCTAATGGACAATAACGACGATGTACTGCCTCTGGGTTGTCCGGACACTCTTCCCCTATAGCTTTATACGAAGACCCTCTCTCTTTTTATCCTCGTATATGCTCACCAGCGATCCAACCGAAAAGTGCCAACAGCGCCGGGTTATCGAGCCGACATTTTCTCTCGCGTATTTTCTCCGCGTCCTCCGCGCTCGCGCGCCTGCGAGACATTTACATTTGTTTGCGCTTTTACATTGCTGACAATTTATCGAGCATGTCGTTTCGCTAATTTGTAGATTTATCACGTTTCCAGCCTGTTTATTTAGTTCTTCTTTTCTTTTATTTTCCTTCGCCGGCTGTGCTGTCTCGCTTCAGCGAGACGTATGACGTATATACGATTTGCTTTATTACGTCTTCTTTAAGTTGATTTAGGCGGAATAATGGAAGGAAGGAAGGAAGGAAGGGAAGGGAAGGTCTTTTTCATGTTTACGGCAAGAAGCCGTCTAGCAGCATAACGCTTTCTCTTATCTTTTCTTTTTTTCAATTCATGACAATTGTAATTCAGACTTTCGGGTATACTTTGGATTCATTTGGACTCGGACCGGATGTAGTTTGAAAACATGGTTGGATTAGTTCTAGGTCGATGCAAACGTTCGATGACTGACCAAACACGTATCCAATTCGGATCTATCGAAAATTTTTTGGTTACATGGATGAGAAAGCCTTTACTTGGGTCAGTTTGGATCGTGTCAGGCTTCGGAATGTCTCGAAGAACCAGAGATTAAACCGGATTCACTATAGATTTCAATGGAACCGTCATAGAAGGGCAGTAGTACACAGTGGACCCTGTCCAAATCCACACTCTTGTTGCGAGCCAAACACAATCGCATTTTGGCACTTTCCTTTTCTTTTCATGGAGAACGTTTTATTGGTACAATCGCAGCCCATATTTCCCGACGACCTGAAGTAGTCGTCGCAATTCAACAATCCTCAAGTTCGTCATCCAAAGTATTGCGTCGACTCAAAACACAAGCAAGTCGATCCTGCGCAATCCTACCTGAAATGTCCAAGCATCAACTACTTTAATAGCAGTTGGGAAATGTCTAGCATCGATTCCGAGCTAAGTACGAACCCCTCATTCTTTGAACGTCGTAATACACATTGGTGGTAATGTAGAGGGCGTACAAATGCAGACGTGTATATACCGCATTATGCATGTGTGCGTCGATGGGCGCAATAAATAAAAGCCCGGGGCTACTCCAAGTCTAGCGCGCATCGCGATATGGCATCGCACGAGTAGTAAATGCAATGACCAGGCGCGTCAAAGAATTATAATGGTGGCCGGTTCGGGCGGCTTTATAGGCACTATCGAATAAGGGACGAGCTGCCTGGTGCGGAATTGAATAAGGGCCGGACGCGATAGCCATATAGCTGCTCGATGCGGTGGAACGGAACGAAACGAAATGGAATGGAATGGAATGGTTACGGGCTGCTGGCATCATGTACGTGGAGCGGTAGGATGAGTCGCGGCGCGCGAGTAACGACCAATTAGATAACAAAACGTCAAACAGTAAAAGCCGTCATGTTTATACCGATGGGGATAAAGCCCGGCACCTATTCCCACTCTGGCCCCCGGAGCCGCGCGATACTATAAACTATCCGTTATACGCGGATATAATGTGCCCCCCCCCCCCCCTCCCTCTCGAGCGGCTTCCAGCGCGACTTTCGTGGCTCGTTGTTTTGCGTTTTTTCTATTTCTCTCTCTCTCTCTCTCTCTCTCTCTCTCTCTCTCTCTCTCTTTTGTGATGCCTTTTCAAAATAACGTTTCATTTCGTTTTGATACTTTCGGCTTGCGGCTCCATATACTCGGGACGGTTTTTACGCGGGGGTTCTCGCTAGCGCGTAACAAACTTTTATTGGCGTCGAGAGAGGTATAATTTATTCATTAATGGAATGAATTATTCAAAATGGGATAACTTATATTTGCGCGACGATCGCCAGTCGCAGGATCGACGGCGATTCGTAAGGTGTCCAAGAAGAATTCGGTATATAGCGAATGATGTCCAAGTTTAGGGTTCGATATTGAAATCAATCTATACTTGTGGTCAGTTTGTGAATAAGCAGCATCTTAAAACAGACTCTTTGTCATGGCGACAATTGTATATATATATATATATATATATATGTGTGTGTACAATTTGGTTTTTTCCCATATTAATAAAACCCAATCAGAACCGATCGTCCATTTTGGATTTCCCGATATCTAAGGAATAATGGACGTTCGGAGTCACTGGCACATTGGACGATCAATGTACGTCCATTGTACATTCATTTTACGTACGGAATGGACATCCATTGTATCCGGTCTAGATGAACAATTAATGAACGTACTTGTACTATTTGTGATGAAGTTATTATTTAGAGGTTAGGTCGGACTACAATTCACACTTTTTAGCAAACCCGTCTGAAATTCGTTTACAGTACGATGAATAATCTTTACATCGGCATCATGTATGTATAAATAAATGAGAAAGTACAGTTGACGTTACTGTAAATGAATCATTGTATAATATTGACACTTACAAATAAATTAATCCTTTTGATGAAGGCTTCGACAATTGTTCTGAATGCCATTTTTGAAATCCGATTACTTTTTCGAGTACTGGAGTGTTAATTATTGATGAAACTGAGTGTAGAGTAGAACGAAAGAAATCTAGAAGCGAAGGGGAAGGTCGGGGAAAGGGTTGCCTTCCAACAAGCGAAGGCGATGCAATGCAGCGGCATCGGCTTCTTTCACTGCCGGTGTGTAAGCATGCAGAGCAGTCATCACTCCATGTTTCACCAAGCAATGTCTCCTATTATCGTGATTAATGACGGTCGACCTGAAGGCGGCCCCGTAGTGGAGGAGCAAATCAGCTCCGCTAGTGAACTCCCTATCCTGAGAGTGAATCACTCTATCGGTGAAGTAGTTGCCATACACAATGATATGGTGAGGGGCAAACTCGCGGCCTTCGCTGTCCTCATAGACGAGCAGGGAGGCGTAGAATGGGCAGAGGAGTACGATGGGGAAAGGCGGAAGCGCCATGGCAGGCACCGGGTAGAATATCCGGCCCACTCCTCTTCGGAAAAGCTCAGCTGTGATGTGGGGCCGACATGCCGCCACTCGAGAAAGAGTGATGGCTTTAGGGTCAGGTGACGTTCTGACCCCTCCGCCGGTCTTAGGCGGAATGTAGAGCGCGTATCGTGCAAACAGGTGGTCCATCACAGCTTTAAGCTGCTCCGTGGACTTTGCACGAATGTTGGTCCAGTTCGTGCCCTTTGATTGGAAGATGGTGATGAGCCAATAGCAGTCTTCAAGGAAGCTATTTCCTTTGTAGACATTGCAGCACTCCACCCCTTTGCGGGTGCTCGATTGGAATCGCCGGAACAACGCTGCAAGGGTCACGTTGGGATCAAAGCCTTGATAGGCAAAGGTCTCTATCGTGGCCTCGATAGAGTCTACAGTTGCAATATTGCTCTCATCTGTGAAGACGGCGCTCACTCTCTCCAACCAGTCCGCGGGGACTCTCCAGTATTCCATGGCAGAGGCTTGAGCCTCGAAGGGAAGAGCTTTACATATCTTGCAGTCGTCAGGGAGCTCCTGCAAAGGCTCTGTTTGAGAGCCTACGGATGCCTGCTGTGCAGCTAATGGGGCTTCTATTAGACCACCAGTCTTTCGTATGGAAAGGGTCAAGTACGTTAGAGCACGGGATTGCTGCTGAACCAACGCGTCTAGCTTTGAGATAAGGTCGTGCGTCGCAGAGGCCTGGGCTTCTTGCTTTTCTAATAGGTTTAGGATCCTGGTGACAAGATTACACTTGCAATCCATGCACGAAGGGCAACTACTTTGGAAATCCATGTGAGTGTCAAGTACCGACTACCATTAAGACGGAAACAAGCAACAAACGACGACGGTGACTGCCTCTAGTTGAATCGGCGGACGACTTTGCTCGCAGGTGACGCGGCCCTCTAGCGGTGGAACGCGGCAGTCACCGTCGTCGTCGCTTGTTTCCGTCTTGATGGTAGTCGGTAGGCGTCCCTCTCTTTCGGGACGGGTGAAGGGTTTGAGTGACGAGACGAGAAGAATCTATTTAATTTGTCTTTTATTTAATTTCATCCACAAATTTTTCCCTACGCCGTTGGCCAACGTCTTTTTGAGGGAAATGTATCGTTCTCGGTGGCTGGCGTCCAATGCTAAACTTTTTAATTTTTTAATCCGAATAAATATAATTTTCGTAATTTATATATTTATCCAAAAATAAACGTTACATTCAAATAGAAGCGAATTCATATCTATATATACTCCTATATGTACATTCAAAGTATTCACATTCACGAACAATATTTATCAATTAAATGCTGTATATTTTAATTAATATTTTCATTGAAACCTAAAATTAAATTATATGCAATTCGGTTTAATCAAAAATTAAGCATAGGATGACTATTCCATGTTCAAAAGTAAGATTGGAAATTTTAAGAATATATTTAAAAAAAATCGTTCACTTGTGAATGTGAATACTTCTTAATGGGTTCCCATAATTGTCAATCCTATTATTTTACTATATTCGAATACTTTTCAATTCTATTTTAATTAATTCACTTTTATTTATTGCATGTGTATAAACACATTCTGCATATTTCGATAAAAAATTAATAACGAAATTTGTCGTAAATACAATGTCAAAATATACCGTTACCTTTATTAATAATAATTTTGCAGTATACTATATACAAGTGTATATATAAAGTGCCACTTTTAACCATCGAACCGTGATCGCTATTCATGCGAGGCCAACGATATTTTTCGTAATCGCACGTAGAACACTCGTATTTCGTATACGCTGCGTTTTCGAAATGTAGCGCCAAAAACAGTGCGGGAAATACGAATTTCCCGCATACTGTGAAGAAAAATGTCGTTCGTTACTCGTGCGGAGAATTGTATATTACTTCGACCCGCACCGTAGGTAGGCACGAAGTATTGAATTTGGTCACGTTTCGATTTCTGAATTTCTTACTTTCAGAATTTTTTATAAGA
>JAPYZR010006175.1:0-10957 GCA_030522945.1 Trichopria nigra
TCACTCATGAGCTTCGAGACAGGAAAAATATGATTGGCTGACAAAATTTTTTCCACGCCCCAAATGCGCAATGTTATACCTCTTCTTATTATACCATGGGAAGAAGTATTGAATTTGGTGCCACGGACAAAAAAAAATTACCCCCTATTTTTTCATCAAATGTCCACGTTTCAGACCATAAGGAACCCAAAAATGCAATAAAAAAAATGTTTGTCCGTTAGTCTGTAAAGACTAACTGATAGCGCGCCAGGGGTCCAGGAGGCGGAGCCACCGGTGGGGTTGGCGGCCGAAGGCCGCAGGGGCGAAGCCCTTAGTTTTTTTTTTGTATTTCTTTATTATTTTTATCGAGTATACTTATCGATTTTGAATTCCCGATATATTTCATCGACAGAATTGGTCGATATACTCTTGGTCTAACGCGCTATCGAATAGCTATACTTTATTAATTATACTGTTTCCAACTCGAATTCAAAGCAGGCTTAGCTTTTGTGGAAAAGTGGCGGGTAATGAAAGTGTTAAAAGACTCGCATAATGTAAAATTTTATATAAATTGTAAAAATTTCAGGGGACTGTCGCAACAAATTAAAATCTTTCGGAATTCCTATAATGACCCATGTATATACTTGCATCGTTATATAGGCCCGACTACACTTTTTGTCAACACTTTCACTTTTTTTTTTACCAGCGCCACAGTGTATTTAGTAAAGATCATCATTGACAGAAAATGAAAGGAAATCTAACGGCATGGCATATCGATATCTCCAAAGAAGAATTTGCATAGAATTAATTTTCAATTCGTGCCTTGCAATTTGTACAAACAAATTCTGTTCGGTGAGACACATCCTTTGTATATATATGTATCTGTTACAAAAATACTAAAAGTTACTGAATTATAAACTATTTTTACTAAATGTATATATACAGGGATGGACCATTTGAATCTATAATGAGAAATATCTCGAAATATAGACGCACACGATATCAAAAAATGTTTCAGACAAAAGTCGTAAGGAGACTAAGGGGGTCACTCAATGGTACCAGTGAATTTGACCTGGAAGATCATTTTCACGGTCATATACATATATGCGGGAGTTAAAATGACATTTTTAAATGGGAACCCTCATCTCTCTTATCCAGCATTTGAAATTTTATGTCTATAAAGTGATCATTTTTCGAAGGTCACTCATCCAAGGTCAAGCGAAGGTCAAACATGCGAAAACACTGCTGAAATCGTGCCGATTGACGTTTCAAGCTTTAAAAAAAAAAGCAAAAAGGTTCAGATCACTCTCAGAGGTCCAACGGTCTACCATTTTACATCGAGGTCATTTAAAGGCCAAATTCTCGAAGATTACTCAATTTTCTTTTCCATTTTTCGTCAGTATTGCACGCTAAATTCCTTTTAGTGGCCTTGAAAATGACCTTTCCAAATCCGGGACAAAAAAAAATGGGGGTTCCCCATTTAAAAATGCCATTTTGGCTCCCATACATGACCTTGAAAATGAGCTTCAAGATCAAATTCACTAGTACCATTGCTTTGCTGAAACATTGTTTGATATCATATACGCGTCTACATTTCGAGATAGTTCTCATTATAGATTAAAATGGTTCACCCTGTATACAATAGCATACAAAATAAAACAGAAATAATAATACCTAGCATTTATACAACTACATCGTCCATTATCATATATTTTACAGAATTGTCAAAAAATAAAATTACTTAAATTTTTAAGAAGGAGAAAAGATAGACTAGAGATAGAAAATATGATCAATGTAGACTAAAAAATGTGAAAAGGTAGACATCATTGGTCACACTTTTAGGATAAGCAGTTGTTATTCACGATAAATCCCTTGTTACCGGACGTCTACAAAAGAAGACCCCTGTATTGTACGTAAATGCATATAACACGAGGGCCATCTTCCCCGGACATTCAATTATTGCAGGTATCTTCTTTCAATTTCGACGTATTTCCAGTTTTTTGTTTGTTTCATCCTAGATGGATTATATTTCTTTTTTACCCTAGTAAGAAAACACGAAAAATTCATTTTATTTTTTAGCGCACATATATAGTTATATTGCAGTTCAGACTTTTAGGCACAAGATAAAAGAATAACAAAAGAAAAGCACGTATATGGACCAGCATCAAAATGTACTGGATTGACATTGCAGAGTATTATTAATACTTTGCACTTTTGATTACGCAACCTATAAAGAAAACTAATAAAAAAAAAACAAACAAAGGAAATTGGGAATTACATTATTAAAAAATCTAAACATTATATGCTGAATGTCAACATTAGATTCGAAGAAACAATAAACCTGGCAATATATGAAGCCATTATATTTATTATGTAAATATTATTATTTTGCATTTTAAAGGATCAATAAATCCACTTTCGTTATTAATAGATACAAAATCATTGTTGATATTCTACATTGATTATATACGACATATAATAAATATGACTATAATTTTTATCATGATAAACGCAATATAATATTGTTTTTTTTTTTAGTATATTTATATATTATGTATATATCCACCCTGCTGGTTAAATCCAACATGGTCTTGATCACTTTTGGGTCATGACTTGATTGTAAAATATTCATTTTAATAATTCAAGTATTTTTCTTTATTTCACTTTAATATTTTTGTCTTAGAAGTCATGACCAAGTGCGGTCAAATCGTTCAAAAATACCATACCAATAATAACATACCAATGGAAATGACCATACGCGGCTAATCCACGTGGTATAAAATCCATCTGGACATTTTCAATAGGTGAGAAAAAGTATACATATATATGTAAGAAGGTACATGGTATAATCATTTATACCATGAGCATGATAGGAATCCCAGGTCATGGCTGATTGGTCGATGTCGTTTCCTATATATACTAAAACCTATATACTAAAACGATATTTATCTCTTCTTTCCATATATATAAATCGCTTTCTCCGTTTACGCGTGTCCATCATACCTGTTTCATCATATAAATTTCGAATTAAAGGCCATTAGCTTTTTTTCCTCCCGTGTTATAAAAACACGGATGGACCCATCATGCTCGAGAAAACAAATATATATATGTCATCATTTGAATAGCGTTGTGTTTTTTATGTCCCTTTCTTTCAATTTATAGGGCTTATATATATATATGTATGTATAGTTATTTATTACTTGTTCTTTTTTGGTCCTGTTTCAAAAAGAAAATTAATGATTGAGGTGAAGAAATCCTTGAAATCGTTGTTGTAAGATCATGGCGAACCCGAGTCCGGTTCGGGGTCACTTATTTTAAAAAGTATAAAAGATAACAAGAGTTGTTGTTGTTGGTATTATTATTATTATAATTATTATTATTATGATTATTATTGTTATTATAATATATGTACATACAATATATAATATAATTATATATATATATGCATATATGATTATATAATAATAATTATATATTCGCGAATTTCAGTATAAATTGTATAAATAGGAAATCCTTTTCGGTACGAGTTACGAAGAAGAAACGTGCAGAAACTGAAGTGATTTTGTAAATATTTGCCCGATGTCATTATAATTAAGGAAATATGCAAAATATTTTTGGACGATCTAATTTCCTTGCATTATATTAATGTTTCAACATTTTCTCTCTAAATTTCTCGGAGTGAAATTTCACTCTGAGTGACGTTTCAATCTGGAGTGTAAATTCTTCGACTCACTCCAATGTAGAGTGAAATTTCACTCCAAAAAGTGCGTGAAATGTCACTCGCAATAATAAAGAGATTTAGAAATGAAATATTGAATGAGAATTTAAGTATATTTCATAAAAAATAATTTTCTTTTCCATTTTAAGTGTATTTCAAAAATATTCACATAAAATATTGTTGTACGATTATTAATAATATTTTTTTGAATATATATATATATATATATTATTAAATGTTAAAAAAAAAAAAATATATACATATATATATAATTTCTATATAAAAATGATTGAATTCAAAATTTGTTTTCAACCTTTGAAAAATGAAAAATTTCAGAATAAGATGCTACATTTTCAAATAAAAAAATTCTATTGTATTTCTCCATAAAATTGTAGGAAGAACAGCTCTCTTGTTATTTTCTTTTTTTTAAATGCATACTTTGTGAGAAAAAAGAATATTGAAAAAATTGACTTTTTCTAATTAAAGTGACGTTTTGAATAAATAAATAATTAATTAAATAATTAATTTCTTCTTTGTCTTTTTTTAAACCAATACAATTGTTTTGATAATTTCTTTATTTGTATAAGACATAAAACTTGAAAAGATGGTTTAATCACAATATATACGTTTCGGTCATCATTGTGACCCTCTTCAGATTTATTGAAAAACTTAAATGTTACATAAATATATTTCTTCTTTCATTACTGACTAGATGTATAAAAACTGACGTTTTTCTGCTTTATATCGATGAAAAATAACAACAATAAGTACAATTTTTACCAACAGTAACTTTGGTTATCGTCTCTCGAATCTGCGAACACATTGTTTAAAAGGTGTTTTACATGTCCTATAGGAACTTCAGGGACCAATTAAATGTAAAAAAAGACATTTTCGACATTGTTTAGTTAATTGTAAAATGTATAATTAATGCAAACATAATACAGAAGTGTTTAGATGCATTACTAATGAGTATAATAAGAAAAATTATTTAGTATTGATCCATCATACATAATTAAAAAAAAGAACCAGAGAAACTTCCAATGAAAGGGTTAAAACTTCTAATTGGTCGATTTTAAAAAATCGATCCTAGTTTTATTCGGTACGATATTCCGCGTATTTTGAATATTTGTTTATAATAACTTCGATAGATTTCATTTAATAAATGAAGCAAGGTATATATAACATTTTTTTAAGGTTTTTTAATTCTTTTTCTTTATAATCGAGGATATCACGACATCTAATTGGTTAAGTTTAGAAAACCCATGACTGTTTTATTCGGTATATATAATGCCCGGTATTTAGAGTACTCATTCGTCAATATTTCATTAATACACTAAGAAAGATACAACCTTTTGAAATTTAGTACATTATTTTGTTGTCGATATATCTCGGCCTTTAATTGGTCAATTTAAAAAAAATTCAATTAATTTATTATCCAATAATTTTTCAAAATCATTTATACGATAAAAATATTCAAACTCGAATAAATGTTAATTTTGACTTTGATGTTCAATACAAAAAATCAATTTTTGTTTCAACTGCGATTGACAGTTATTATTTATCTGACATTTTTTTTTATCAAACGAAATTAAACGAAATATTCGTAAAATCTCGCCTATCAACATATGTTGAATTATTTTTAAACCATATCGTTATTAAAGCAGTTTTTTCAAAGTGGTTTTTCGCCAAGTTGCATGACAATAGCTAGAAAATTTTTTATTTTGATTACATACAGCGTGACGTGCTCAAAACAGTATAATTTGGTTATTACGTCGAATAAACGACAAAAAAAAATTCTTTTTCGTAATTTATATCATTAATAGGCCTTTCTTCATTATATAGTATATAATAAACGTAGGCTTTTTTTGCGACCTTGAATTCTCTTTATATACAGATTTTCACATGCCCCGGAGGAGTATTTTCGGCACGCACCGAAACCAGTTTTTCGAGTGACAAAAACATCAGATTCCCTTAATGCGCACAAGTATAAACAAAACCCGTGTATATAGGCCTCTATACTATATCTAAGCTGCGACTATTTAAATTCCACTTTTGTACATATAAAAACTTTTATTTTGCCTGAAATTGCAGAACCACTCGCGCATCGAGTATTTTATAGAAATTAGTCAGTTTTTTCTTTTTTTTTTTTAAGAGAGATGAACATAAAGTTCAAAAAAACGTTTCTTTAGAAAAAAAGTCACTTTATAATAAACGAGTTTTTTTTATTGGATTTTAACTTTTTCGTTTTTAAAGTCCAGGAATTAACGTATTGTTAAATTGAAATTTAGTAGTGTTACTCGAGTTTCAATATGCGCTGCCAAATTTTCGGTACTGATACTAAAAAAAAATGTCGTTCGTTACTCGTGCGGAAAACTGCATTTCCCGCCCTCGTTCCGAAACGTTCTATTTCGAATGTTTTTTCATTACAGAATTTTCGACGTTTTCCGCAATCATTCAGTTGTTAATTAAACTATCCACGACCTATTTTCCTTTTATTCAAATTTAAAATTTTTCTATTTTTTACGTCGATGAATCATGAAACTCGAACTTTATCATTTTTTTCAACGATTATTTTGTGCAGTTCATAATTTTCTTTCGATCTTTGTACTTACAAAGTGGATCGAGATAAGGACTGTAAAATAATGATTCGATTGATTTCAATCCGCACCATTGTCTACACATAACACAATTCGTGAAATTAACGTAATATTTATTAAATATCTATGTGACAGTTGTATCAGAGGCCGAGTGTCTCCTTTCTAATGATAATGGCAGTACCATATTCTAAAGTAAGATGCTTCGGCTTTTCCCACAATCCATCAATGACGTAATATATAGAGGGTGCTCCATTAGCCAGGATTTTCATATACAACTAGATTAATTATTATTATCAATACCGCCCAAAATTAATGTCTGTTTTGGTACAAATCCTCATGGAGAATTTTAGACCTGTAAAAAGATTGTTTTTTATCTTCATTATTTTGGATTGTTATTGCTTTTTCTCCATTTTTTTTTCTTTAAATTTTTGGGAATTTTGCGGAAGCTTTCTTCAATTTACATGAATTTTTTTCATTTACGTTAGATTTGTTAATTTATGATTAATTTTACGATTTTTCAATTTGTTCATTTATTCATTATTAAATATTTATTTTCCTATACGAAGAAAAAAAAAATTACGTAAAATAAAGTAAAAGGTCATTTGCTTTTATTTGTTTTCCCAAGTTTTTGTATTAGTATAATTGTATAATTAGGTATTTTAGCTGATTATAAAAATGTTGATTAATAACTTTAATTCTTATCAATTTTTTACAATCATCCTAAACTCATTCTAAATGAAGAAAAAAAATCGATATGTGTATCTTTAAATATTAGTGATTCTGAAGAGTTTGGAATAGAAGTCGATAGATAAAAAGTTTCATCGAGATTATTTCCAAGAACTTGTCTACAATGATGATCAATGCAAGTGGAGTGGAAAGTAGACTGAAAAATGTAATATATTCGATATAAATTTCAATTAATCTTGAAATAAATGAAAAAGTGTACGTTAGTAATTTTAGTGTGAATTGCTACATACAATCTTCAAGAAATGAGCGAAAACCAATTTCTGTAGGATTATTATATATATATATATATAATAATAACAAGGAAATTAAAAAATAATTCATTCCGGAACACAAATTTGAATTCTAATAAATCAAATTCCGTATAGCAAACGTATATGATTGAAACTGATTCGACATAAAATCGTCAACATCGAATTTAGTTATAATGATGATGAAGCGAATTCGTATCTGTACTTTAATATATTCCAGTGCATCTAAACTCATGGATAATATATATAGCCAGCAAACGAAAAAGAATTAAAAAGAATTCAAAATTTCAATTCTTCAGATTCACTTTCTTGACTAGAAGTATTAAAATGTATTGAAAAGAAACAAGAATACGAGTTTACTCAAATACCAATCATTCTGCAAATATAGGAGATGTGTCATACAGAGAATAGAAAGTGAAAATTTCCTTTTCATCACAAAGAATTGGGATGTATGGAAGAAATCCAGCCATACATGCATATATACTTGCAGGATTTGAAATTATAAGCGGTTCGTATATTTCTTAATTTCAAATAAATTGAAAGAAGTTCAGAATTGAAAAGAATTGAAAAATGTCAAGAAACTGAATTCGGAATGTAAAATTTGAAAATTTGGATTTCTATTTAATACATTTCAATCTCTTTTCGTTTTTTGGGACGTATACGTTAAGTTCTATGCTTTTCAATTCGTATTAATTCTCAATTTTTCATTACATACATTTAACATCTCTTCAATTTTACATTGAGATGAATTGAAATGTATACAATTTAATTTGGAAGCATGACTACATTCACACGCATTGACAACACTGAACAAAGGAAAGGATAATAAAAATTTTCAATAAGAATTCAATAAGAATTCAATTTTTAGTTCCAGTTTGAAATGTCTTGACAGAGTAATGCAGCGATGCTTTTCAAATATCACTGATAATATTCAAGGGTTGCATCCTGTGAGCAAATAATTTTTATTCGTCATAAAACAATTAGAAGAAGAATAAAGCAATTAAAGAATACGCCTCAATCATTTTGAAAACATTTTAATAAAAAAATGTGAAATATTCGTAAAATTTTAATATATAAACGTTGAAATGCATTTAAGTGGACAAATAATAAATCCTTAAAATTGAGACACAAGTGTAGAATTCAGATGCATAGGAATGCATTGAAATGTATTCAATTCTAAATCCGTTTGAATCCATTTTCGATTGTAGGAAGATTTGAAAAATTAACAAATGTATTCAAAAGTATTCAACGTTATTTTTTCCGAATCTTTTTCAATTCGTTTTTGTTTCTTGAGAATTCAATATTATTTTGAATTCGGAAGAATTCCGAAGAACTGACATTCCGAATTCTTCCTGAATTCCTGTTGGGAATACAATTTAATTTATAAAACATTTCTATCGATTTAAATGTATTGAAACGTATTTAAGTATTGATATGAATTCAGAGTCTGTCCAATCCGTTTCAATACATTTCCGGTCGCTGGCTTCAGTAAGCGGAAATGCGTTGAAAGTTCAAAAAAGGAATTAAAATGCTTTCACGTTAAAATGAATTACAAATGAATTAAAACAAAATTAAAAACTGAATTGAAACTGAATTAAAATGAATTGAATACGAGTTTTTTGACCGTTTAATGTATGTGTTTGCATTTACTCGACTAGCACAGTAAAAAATATGATTAAAACATCAAAACTTTTATTGAAAAGGATTCGGAAGTATTCATCATTAAGAAAATGACTCCTTTTTTATCCTTTTCAATCCTTCTCAATCCATGTTTTAAACTTTCAATCTTTTATTTCTTACTAAAGTCAACGAACGTCAATATATCGAAACCGATTGGACAAAGTCCGAATTCACATCTGCACTTAAATACGTTTCAATACATTTAAATCGATAGAAATTTTTTGCAGATTAAATTGTATTCCCAACAGGGATTCAGGAAGAATTGAAAAAGATTCAGGCAAATAACGTCGAATACCTTTGAAATCCTTCGTTACTTCTTCGCAAATCGTCCTTGTAATCGAAACTGGATTCAAATGGATTCAAAATTTCACGCATTTCAATAAATTTCTATTCGTCTGAATTCTATACTTATCCGTTAATTTTACGATTACGATAAATCATCATATATTATCCCGATTTAGAACGTCAAAATTTGAATTCCTTTTTAATCCACTTAAATCCATTTAAATTCGTTTTAATTCACGTTTTGGCCTTTCAATTCGCGCTTGACGCCTTCGTACGACTATACGTCTCAATTGTTCCAGCAACGGTTCCAAAAGCGCATTAGCATGCGATCTCGAGTATAAATTCCGCCAGTCATAATAATAAGTATATATATATAAGGTTTTTACACGTGTATGCGAAGCAAACACGAGCCTGCGTCAAAGAAATGACCCAATACCGAGTAAACGGAGAAATGTATGTAGGCTGTAAAATTTCATAATGTCCGTTCATAGAGTATATACAAAATACATAATCCATCAGGTCCTGTGGATGGAAATCCCGCGATGAGCTTATGTGCAGCTGCAGGTTCCACCTTAAAAAGTATATATATACGCCGACGTTAATATATGGGGGGGTATAATATACGGGAGCTTGACGTCACTCGAAGGGGGGCGTTGGGGGGGGGGGGGGGGGCACATAGGGGGCCCCGGCCGGGGGAAATAAAAAAAAAAGGGGACCGGGTCTTTAGAACTCGAACGATGAAGAAATACATTCTTTTCTCCCTTCTCGTGGTAATCGCGTGCGCCAGTGCCGCCGAGTATACTGGCAAGTACGACCACATCGACGTCGATGCCATCCTTAAGAATGGCCGAGTGCTGACGAATTACATCAAGTGCCTCCTTGACAAAGGACCTTGCACCAATGAAGGACGAGAGCTCAAAAGTGAGTACAGTCATTCTGAAGACAATTCTCTCGTGATGAGTTTATATACATTGGGATTTTCGACGATAAAAACGTCAAAATTCAGGTTTAAATCGTGAAATTTTGAGAAATTCATTTGAAAAAGTATATTTTTGCAAAAAGAAAATGGAGTATAATAAAGATGGGCATTCCCATGTGAAAAAAAAGAAGTTAAGACACAAATGTAAAAAGTTGTTCGAGGTCCCCTATTAATCATGGATCTGTATCGCATGTGGGGGACTTTATGTGACATTTGACATGTTATCCTTCAAAGTAGCAAAGGAATACACATGACACATGAAATATGATTTTTAAAATAATTTTATCCTTTTTTTTTATTTATTTATTTTATTACGTCACGAATTCGAAAATTAATCCTGATACATTTTCAAACGATTATATTTGCAAACCAAATCTTTTAAATGAATTTATTTAAGTATTAAGAAAGTGGTGTATATTTCGTTACGTAATTTTTCGTTTTCATTGGCGTTCCATTTCTTTCTCATTTTGATTTATCATCCGACGTGAAATGTTAAAATTCAAAGAAATAATTACTTCTACATTTTTACGGGGTAATCGGAAATGGATTTAAACGGATTCGGAATTTAAATAATTTAAATAAATTTCTATACGTATGAATTTTACATTTCAAAATTTTTTTAATTTCTCATTTTTTTTTTTTTTTTTTTTTTTTTTTTTTTTTTTTTTTTTTTTTTTTTTTTTTTTTTTTTTTTTTTTTTTTTTTTTTTTTTTTTTTTTTTTTT
>JAPYZR010006176.1:0-19352 GCA_030522945.1 Trichopria nigra
TCTTACACTATCCATTTCTCCTATGCCTTTAACATGGTAAATATCTGAACTGTCTAAGAATTGGCTAAGAAATGTTTTCATTTCTACCAGGGTTATAGTCCGTTTATTAATAATAAATAAATAAAAGAACGATCATATCATTGATCATCATTCATTTTAACCCTATACATATGTTGCACCATAGAAAGCAATAGTTTACCAAAATGGGTAGACCTCTTTTCCCCAAACCCTACATGGTTGTGTCTATACTGTTTCACAATTTGGAAAGCATCAATAAAAGATCATTTGCAGAGTTGATGAAGAAAAGGTTTTGAACCTTATTCCCTTGAACTACAAAATACACGTGTACACACAATGTCCATAAGCAGACCTCATTTATATCTGTAACTGACCATTGTGAACTTGATGCCAATACTTAAATTATAGTCGCACTATTCTCTTCGGCACTAGCAGAATGCTAGAAAATGTAGTATTCCAGTTAGAACAATAAGATCGACCGAATTCTAACAGACACCTCGTTGCCATTTCCCACCGTCTATATAGCTGTTATATACTTAAATGCAGGCCCGCTCGAGTGCATTTTCTTCATTTGCGAAACGCACCGCCGTTTCACGGGCGCCGCAAAGCAGGATATCGTATCTGCGCTGCAACGACTGCGGGGACGAAGTATGTAATCGGTACCATTAGCCGATTAGCGTATCGCATGACGGGGCCAGCCGTGTCGCCCGAGACGGTGACTCGAGACAATCGGGACACAATCGAGAGACCGATTGCGATTCTGAGAAGAAAGGTGGGAGTTCGAGAATTACGAGCAAGCAGCCCTGAACCGTCGAAGGACTGCTCTCGGGCCGAAGGACGGTTCCGATGCGGGAAAGCTGTGTTCTCGAATGTCTCTTTCCAGGATCGTGAGGCGTTACGCGTGTTGTTATACATTTCGTCGTGCAGGATGTTCAAACGCTCCCATACCTTCGGCCTTTGCTGACTTTTCTTTTTTTACCCTCTCCTTTTATGCTGCACTCGCGTTCGGCGTCATTGAGCGAGAATTAGTTTTGCATCCGTGACTCGTGAAAGAAAAGTGAAGTCACTATCATTTTTCCCGTTAAACCCTGCAATAATGATTGTTTCATCAGTTATGTATGTTAATGTATGGATTCGCTTGCCGTAAGCCAGTCTAATAATTGTTTGAAGGATTTTTGAGAATCAAACCTTGTCAAAGAAATCTAGAGATTTTTCGAATCGTGTATATATAGTAGCGATAGTAGCTAAAGTCCATCATGTGTTTTTGTTTTATAAGATTCGACTTAGTCAGGGGCAATTGCGAGACAACTCTAACGGAAAAGTATAATATGGGGGGACGCAAAAGAAATGTGCGCACTTTACTTACAAAATTTTTATATCGCCGGAAAATCTTGCTTAACAATTGATTAGACCGTGGGCTTCTCAACACTTTTCAAAATTTTATATCCGCAAAATAATTATAACTAAATAGTAGTTAGCTCTCTGATGGGGATCCAAGAAAAGAATGACGGTTGATTCGCCTTTTCACACCGAGTAGGAATCGGGAGTAAAGGGGGAAAATTGTGGCGAGGGGGGGGGGGGGGATCGAGAATAATATATATTCGATTGTAGGATATATTATATAGATAAGAACGGCGCGGTCTCGGGCATGAGTGCGACGAGAGTCGACGCAGGGGAACGAAAACATATTGGTTTGAATTAGACGCGGGACCAGCATATAAGTGCGAGGAGTGCCGACTCTATGGCTGGGCTATTGTTGCTCTAATAGAAAGGGACATTAGTATCATGACTGTCTTTGCGGGTCTTTAAACTCTCAAAGCAACAAATGCGATTATACGCACATTTCGAGAACGTAAACAAACAAGATGAATTTCGTTCCTTTATATGAATATAATATAGAAATATATATATTTCTATATTAGACAATATTTTCATTAAATTGGGGTGTTTGGGGCAAAAGATAAGGGTTTATCATATAAAAAAATTTAACTAGGGAAGGGAGGATTCCTAAAAGGGTGAAAGGCGAATTTATCATCAAAATGATGTTGTCTTTCTTGGGTCTCTTCTCTCTTCAGCCCGAGGTCGATCGGCTATTGTAACCATTGTAACCACTGTGTTACAATATGTATATTAAAAAATGATGATTTTTTACTGATATTTCGAATTTCTAGCAGTTAAATTTTTTTTCATGAAAATGAGGTAAAGGAAAAGTATTTTTAAATTATCTCCTACAACTCGTACAAACAAAAATCTTACACTTTTCTATTATTCATCATAATATTTATTATAATTTTCCACATCTATTGAGATACCTTTTTATTAAAAAAGAAATGGTTACGTCCACTTACAACACATTAAATCTTCCACGTGTCCGCAAGAGCGACATCTGTCATAACTTTGACAACAAATATTGCTTTAAAAATTCATATCTAAATGTAATGAAATAATGAAATTAAGAAAAACAAAATGCAAAATTGCTTTGCTTAAATAATTTCCTACAAAATTTTCATTTTTTAAACTAGGGGCTTCGCCCTTGCGGCCTCCGGACGCCAACCCCTGTTGATTCGTTCGTGAGTACAAATTTAGCGTAACGAACGTACAAACGTACGTACAGACTAACGGACGAAAATTCTTTTATTGCATTTTTGGGTTCCTTATAGTCTGAAGCGTGGACATTTGATGAAAAAATAGGGGGTCATTTTTTTTTGCCACGGGGACCAAATTCAATACTTCTTCCGATCAACGGTGCGGGTCTAATTCATTAATTTAGTTTGTTTCAATTAATTAAAAGTGATACTACTTTTTTATCTACTGTGATGTAAACAAAAAAAATTTTGATTGTTATTTTTTTTGTTTTTTTTTTTGTTTTTGGTTTTGTTATTTGACGAGATTGACGAAAAATTACGCGTAAACAAAATTTACGTAGAAGCGTGTAGAATTGCAAAGCAATAAGTAACAATAGTAGTTTACATAATTGTAGAGCATCAGCTGAACAAACATATGCAATTATAGCAAGCGTGTTCGTGTCGTTTTCGTAACATATATCGTCAGTGAGTTTAATTTCATGATTTTCAGCACCCAGAGGTATGCGCGACGCAGATGATATATCAGTAGTAGCAGCTCGCCGTCGCTATGTATACTTCAAGTGGTCATTATTTACGCAAATATGCAAATGTATCATTCCTTACAACAGAACATTTATAAATACCGGACATTTATTGTTTTATACATTTATTATTTTATACAAAATACCGGAATTATTTGTTATCACAAATAATCATTATATTAATAAAAATGGTTCGTCTACTTGCGGTATAATAAATAATCATCAGTACATGTAGAGAAAGCAATGACTAAATTGTTAATAAATAATGATAACGGCGCTATTTTTATAATCCATAAAAATTTTCTTTACCTAACAAGAACTTTTATATTTCTTTCCAGAACTTCAATAGACTTATTTCACTCTTGCCTGATCTCTTTTTTCTTCACAATTAACATCTTCTTATGGAGTTGGAGAAGTGATTGTTGATTGGTTATGTGATATTTGCTCGAATGTCTAAATGTATAATAAAACGCATGATAAATTGTCAGAAATATAAATTTATTGCTGTAAAGTTTTTTCCTTCTCCATTAATATTCCTGTTACATTCGAGTATTGGATTTTGTAGTACTTTTTACTGTTTTAATATATAAATAAAGACTAACAATAATAATATTATTATTATTTCAACAAATAGAAATATTTATTTTATTTTATTTTATTTTACAAGATAAACGGGACAAGCCCTTACAATAATTAAAATAATAATAAAGTAAAAAAAAAATTATATTCGAATACAAATTTCATAGTTTCTTCATATTTTTTACAGAAAAAAAGTATAATCTTTCGTATACTTTGCAAAATTTACACGTCTGCAACAATGTAAATGTAAAATTTATCTTATAAATTTCGGATAGGATCTATCACGTCAATTTTACGTTTCTGACGAGGATGTATAGGAATTAGGATTTCTCTTCTTTATGTCAACGATCGACTTATTAAAGTTTTAAACCACGATATTAAAGAATTACTTTTTAATCCATTTCCCAAATGTGGAATAGTCTATTAAAATAGTACTGTAATAAATAGAAGTCTTTAGTGTTTTCCATTGAATGTTTATATCTTTGTAAATCTAACTTTTTAACGAAGTTATATATATATATATATAGATAATTGATTAATTGAGCTTCAGTATTTTGAATATTTATTAAGCACACAATAAACAACAAATTTATGAAGTAAAAACATAATAATGATATGATTACAAATAATATAGAACATATACAAAATATCTTGTAATGTCTATGCCAAAGGTGTTGATTCTGCAAGCTCTTTTACTCGATACCCACGGTCACATTACACAAAATAACATTGTACTGAGACTCAAGCGAAAAAAATTGAAATTCATTAAATGAAGGTTGGAAAGCTCGCTCGAAGCATTGATACACAACAAATGATATATGTATATAGTATGTCTTGAAAATAAATTTGATTAATGATTTTTAGAATGGCCGTGCAAATATTTTCAGTTATAATTTTTGATTAATAACGTACCTTTGTCGAGTATTCTCATTTGCCTTGAATTAATTTATTCGAACTGATATAACGTACGTACACTAAACGTATTTATTATAATTATAATATTATAATAACAAATGTTCAAATCAGCAATTTTTGTAATAAATTATTTTTAATGCTTTAATAAAAGTGATAAAAATATTGAAAACATAATAAATATTAGATCCGCCAATTTTAAATTTCATCAAAAAAGTTCAAACATGTCACATTTTCATAGAGTACGTTTGATAATGTTATCTGACTAATCTAAGTATTTAAAAATTTATTTTACTTGCAATATATCTTGCTTATTTTATTTTACTTAGAGTTTGCTCTTTTTTTCCTATATATTATTTTTTTTTGTAATTCTATATGCTTCTGAAACTATTTTACATTAAGCATTAAATATTTGACGATAAAATTTTGTAATTATTGTTGACTTTATAGCTTACTTGACAAAATTGTGGCATAAGCCTTCTAAAACCAAGTATAAGATACAATAGAATGTCCTTGCTGGCAGTAACGAATGCCTTCATGACTATATATAATTGCTCTATTTTGTAATACGCATTATAATGTGTAATATATAATATGAAAGCAGGATGTTAAAATTAATTAATGGTTTACCAATCGATATAGCTAAAGTAGATATAGAATAACTTGTAGGAATATTTATCATGTGAAGAAGAACATATGACAATAAAATATCTAGATAAACACTATAACCATTCAAGTATATTTACAACGAAAAAAAAATTATAATATGATTATGAAAGAAACATAAACAATTAAATATAATTGATATATTGTTGAAATAAATACCTTTTAATCATTTTAATTTTATGGCTATTATCGTTTGTTGTTAATGATTTATATATTTCGAATACAATAAAATGAAGAAGGTGAAATTTTAAAAAATACGGCTTGACGTAAATTACATTAGAACCACATGTTCTTAAGCATTCAGAGATCGAATTATCTGAAGTTATTACTCAACAAAAAAATTACCACACTATATAGTTAAAAACCGGAACATTCGATCCATGTTACGCAATTATTCATAAGGAAATAGTCGAATTAAGGTAATTAAGCAATAAATATTATATGTATCGCAGAAATAGTTTTGTCAATTAATTCATGACACTTTATGATTTATTATTAATATTTATTGTTTTGGTTCCAATGACAACGTGTATGTCGTCGTTTAATAAAAGTAGCCTATCTATATATATGGTTTTCTTGATATAACTAGAGAACTTGGATTATGCTTAAGTTGAAGCTTTTCATTTTCAATATTACATCACGATTATTATAACGGAGTCAGATATTTAAGGACGTATGAAATAGAGTAAATATAAATAATTAAATATAATAAAAGATGCAACTCACTTCTTTTGTATTATTAAACGAAGTTCGGTTAAAAGTCGTATATCTTATATATAATAGTCGTATATAGTTCAATAACATTGAAATCTCTTACTGCGCAGCAAAAATATCTGCCAGCTCTCTCCATCTCTATGCACATCTTAATATTTTTAGAAATTAAATTGTTGGTATTCATGAAAATTAGTCAACTTTAGTGATTCTTCCTTGCACAAATGTCCGAAGTCGAGCAAAAGCTTGTAAGATCAAAGAAGTGACTGAAAGAAGTGGATTTAATAATAAAAAAATTTAATAGTAAGCAAAAAATATTGTTTTTCAAACTTTGTAGTGCTGTCTTTGCAAAAAGTTAAATGATGAAAATCACATTTCACTCTAATACATTATTTAATGCAGTAAAGATAATAAGGTTGATCGCGCAGTCCTATTGACAGTCGATCATAACATCATCGCATCATTAATTTATGTACTATACATTAAGTTGTAATAATTTATGACATTTCGTTGGAAATAGGCAATTAAATTGTTAAGTTACCATAAAAATATATCACAAACAATGTGACAAAACGCGGATGAAGAATCGTTTTTTGCCACTTATGGCTTCATCGAAATCTCAGATCGTATATCAGAACATATAATGGTTGGGTGCCGCCTAATGCCAGGTTGTCATCCCTTAGCTATAGTATTAGTAGAGCTCATTGTTAGCCTCAAGCTTAAAACTGCATTAATTAATACTGGCTTAATAGTGAACAAACAATAGATATTCAAGATTTTGTTTATTGTGGACGAAGTGTTCTTTTTTTTTTTTTTTTTTTTTTTTTTTTTTATTGCTTATGTATCATATTATTCACACAACTCTAATGTCGATTTTTATTTTTTTTTTAGTTTTTTTTTTTAGTTTTTTTTTTAGATAGTTTTAGAAACCATAAAACAATTAGCCGCATTGAAGGGCAGAAAGGGCCGTAATATAAAAAAAAAAAAAACTCTAATGTCACTATTTTAATGTGAAAATTTCAGTTAGGTTAGGTTAGGTTTGTGGATACATTTTTCATTACAGTCTCACATATTATTTCGATAAAAAATATGTCACACCTTAATACGTGTATTGCACGACTAGAAACTTCAAGGATGATTCTAACTATTGGATAGAAATCCAATAGTCCAGTATTAATGTAAAATTGAGCAACGGAATAAAGTTGCTTCTGATTACACGCACACAATTATTTTATCATCATCGGATTGATAAAGGGCAATTCCGGTCGAAAGATGGACGATGCAGGGACAACGCGCGGATGCGCGATGAAATGTCAAGGTCGAAAAGTCCACAAGACACATCGTGAGGGCGAGAAAGAGGAGATCATGTCGGAAACGTCATTAACGATATCTTGAGGGTGGGTGCGGTAAAGCGCGAGCGCGCGCGCGCAAAACTAACGGCCGACAAGGTGCATCTGCATCTCAAGATCTGCTATCTCCTCTGTTGCTCTCGGCTCCCTCCAGGTAACTGTGGTGGAGGAGGGTGTGGCGGGGACCGACTTATAAATGGAACTCCCTGCGTTCACGAGGTACACAAACGAAATCGCGGGTCGGCAAGTACAGTGTGGAGAGAAGGAGTCCACAGTGAAAAAGGAACAGGGACTCGCGACGAGCTCCAGTACCTAGTTGACTTTGGAAGCGCACAATTCGAAAGGGACAAGAAGAAACGGCATCTTCCCAGTCCATAATCATCATGAACGCTTTGGTGAGTTTCAGCGGGAACAAAGGAAAGTGAGAGGTTAAGTCTTGACTGAGGGGATCGCGTGCACGACCTCCCAGGAGGATCTTATTATTTGATTTTTCATCGAACATCATCTCATCTTTTTCAGCAAGGTTTCATTAAATTCACTTGTGCCCAACAGTCGTACGGGAGACGCCTTAATGCGCTCTCCTTCATTTCCAGTTGATGGATCAGTGACTATATTGTGATGAGTTTTCGAGAATTAATTATTAAGATTCACATTAGAATCCCTTATATTTTATAGATTTCAGTTATTGGTACTGCGACAAATGCTTTAGTGAACAATTGAGAAAAGCCACTCTTGAGAAATAAGTGCGAGTCAAGTATATGGATAATAAGGACGATATCTTCAAATCTGACTTTCCTCCAACATAGTAAAAATCGATAACTTTTACGATTTTCAAAAATGCGGTTGTGACGTAATACTAAATCATCTGAACTACATCAGTTTGAATTAATGGGTATCATTTAGTATATAGGTTAGGACGTCGATTTTTATCGACCAGATTTGATGGAATGTAACCAGTTATAGCTTCATCCTATATTAACTTCAGTAAGCAAGCACACATATAGATCAGGTACCAAAATGAATTGGTCTGAGCAGATACATGTTATACGACAAACACATAATATACATACATTGGTATACGCTCTTAGTTTCACTTTCATCGATTTGAATATGTTCCAAACTTATTCTGATTCATTTAGAACCGAATTTGCATCATTTTGGGAGTGATCCACATCTGGTTTGAAATAACAATGGGTTTTCAGTTCTAACTTGATTTTTTATTCTTTCTCTTATAAGCCATCAAAAATTAACAATAGGAATGGAAAATAAAAATCGAATTAAAAAAGCAGAGACAACCAGAAACAATCAATCATCCTCGTGAATTACTTAAAGTGAAAATAACATGACCTGCAAAGAAATGATCCAAGATCTCAATTCATTATTTCGAAACTCTGCCTCTATAGTTATCTTTTGAAGTCTCATCTCGTTTTATTATTATTATTCATATATAATCTTTACAGGATCATCATTTTAATGAAAATCGGCTTTCATCATTTCTCTTCGTCTAAAAATACGTGTTAATCTGCTGCAAAGAATACTGCTGGATTCAGATGAGATTTGAATTCAATTTAAATTCATGCCTCAGGGTCTGACGTATCTCTGCATGATATATGTAGAGCAACAATAGATAATAATGAAAAGTTAGACATAATTTTATTAACTGAAAAATGAAAAGAAATTACGGATTATCGATGATCATTCTAACTAAGCCAGTCTTCCAATAAGACTTGCAAAATACGTTTTTTTCGTGATAAGGAATATGTTCTCATTTTGTTAAACAGCCCATTATCTGCTCTATAAATTACTTGAATTGAAAATTGAGTCAATTTAAAAAAAAAAATAATAAATTATATTTATATTCTCTTAATACGAGCGATATTTTAGAATTTACGACGTGACAATTTTATAATTAATTCTACAAAGAGCGAAATGTCACGCTGGAAAGAGTTTTTCTTTACGTGATTTTATTTTCATTCCAAGAAATTAGAGAGAGTATAGTTGATCTATGATGAAAGAAAAACAATTGGTAGTGGAAAGAATATACGTCCAAATGAAATAAAATTTAATGTATACAAAATTCGTACCACACATTCAATTATCTGATGTTTTGATAATAATGGTCGTTTATGTTATGATGAGGTAAAAATTAATTTCACTTTGTTCAAAAATGTATGCAATGTGTACTTACTTTCTTTTTTTAATATATATATTGTATATATGGGTGTATCAAATAACATCTTAAACATACAACATAATTAATATGGGTACACAAAAATGCATATAGCAAATGTAGAGAATGAATCGAGTCACATACACTTGATTATAGATTCAAAAGAACGAACTTTCTTTTTGAAAGATTTTGAATCGTGCGTGTAATATTATATTCTCATTGAAATGTTCTGACAAGGTTATTATTTGGCATCTAGAGCAGTTTCTCTCTTTGAAATTCCAGTCACTCACCCTATGCCTATTTTCAAAAAGTGACGTGTGCGATATATATATATATAATTGTATACAAGGGTGGTTACGAGGACTTAAGAACTAACCTAACCTAACTGTCACAACCCGCCTGGAACGCATTTTTGCATGGACATCCGGTTCCGCATCGTGTAACCTGAAAGTCCTCGGATCCATATTTCAAAAAATGTCCTCGTAACCACCCTTCTATAAAATTATCAATATATATATATATATTGATGGTACGAATAGTACAAATAAACGTATCAAATTTTATGTTCATTTCAAACTCGAACAGCGGCGGCGGGAGGTGGTGGGTTCATTTATCAATGATAACATATGTTTTAGCACGTGAATTGTATAAAACGATGTTTTGCATTTTAATTGGTTATGTGAATGAAGGCGTATTCGAAATTTTAATATAATTTTTATCATTTTTATCATATAGACAATAAAGAGTTATCTCTCGTTTGAAGCGTTTGTACTTTGAATGATATTCAACTTGTACTTTCATTGAAATAGATATATTAGAAATATACGTACATTTCATCGAATCCCGAAGACCATAAAATAGGTGAAAAATTAATCGGCCATAATCGGTTCCATAAATAAATCAATAACATTTTTTTTTTTTTTTTTTTTGAGCTAATTTATTATTAAATTTGTTATAAATATACAGTATAGTTTTCAACAAAACGTATCGCGTGAATGTTAATAGATTGTGCATTATGCATATAGTCAGATGAAGGCAGTTTTATTCGTTTTTTATTGATGCTATTAATGGTGTGACTGATGAGTAGTTTGCTTTTATGATAAAATCACTATTATTATTGCAATTATCGATAGCTCAAAGCAATAGGGCACAGTGAATCGACGATGAACACGGCAATATAGGTCAAATGAAAAATAGTCTGAAGTATTTCTGAAAGTGATTTCAGAGACAATAATTAGCTACGTATAATGATACCCATTTTTTTAATTAAGCGAAGACGTCGCAATCAATCGTCGAGTACTGTTGACACAAATTTTTAGATGTGTCGTAGCACATGCATTGTGACAAGTGTATTTTTTTCAAATTGTATACTGTTATTGAGAAATTTATTTAATCTAATCATTACTCGACGAAAATGATGTAATTTATTATTTAGGTTCGTAAGCACCCATTGATTGGAAGCTATATACTACAAACGTCAAATAAAAAGCATTCGCTTCGTTTTTCAGATTATCCTCTGCGCAATCGTCGCGGTCTGCGAGGGTGGATATTTAGATGGACAAGCCTACGGAGGTCCTAGACTGTCCGGTGCCCATCAGATTCGTCACCACTACCCACCGCCGGCCCCGGTAGGTCACGATGGTAATGTCATCGACACCCCCGAAGTAGCCGAGGCGAAGGCCGCCCACTTTGCCGAGTTCGCTAGAGCCGCGGCACGTGCGGCAGAAGCCAAGGCTCACGAAGGCCCTTACGGTACTGCTCCGGCGAGACTAACCTACAATTACGGGGCTCAACCAACTGCAGCGGCCCATTACGCACACGCCGATTACGCCGCCCCTGCGCCAGTCCACTATCAGCCAGCCAGACCCGCGTCCGCCCCTGCTTATCCCCACAGTTACGAGGCGCATTACGCCCCTGAACCCAAGAACTACGCCTCTCCAGTGAAGCAGCACTTCGCGCCCGCACCCCTGGCCGAAGATGGCACCGTCATCGACACCCCCGAAGTAGCAGCTCTCAAGGCCACCAGGCTCGCCGAACTCGCCGAGGCCGAAGCTAGGGCACAAAAGTACGCCGGTCCCGAGTACTCCGACGACGGCCAAGGTTGGTAGAAACATTTATTTTTACAACACCCAGATAATTAGAATGAATATAAATTGTTTTAAAACGAGGTCGATACAAAGACGGATTAAAACCATTTTTAAAAAATTCACTTACAAAATTGTTTTGTTCCAAAATTCTATACTTTTCGATAATTTCTATATTATTGGATAGTAATCATTAAATTACTAAGTTCGTATTAACAAGGATTAACAAGAAAAGTTATACATTTCTACGAGAAATTTTCACTATTAACACCCTAGAACAAACTCGTCAATTATTATTACGAACATAAACCAGCTTTAGTAATTTCTACGTTTGTTGACCGTGTAGCTATATTTATTTTTTTCAGCTTTTTCTTCTTTTTAAACTTTTTATCTTAATAATGAATTAAAGAGAAATGTCAGCACTAATGATCAATTAAAGTTAAATTGATGAATACGAATAAGAAAATTATGTCAGATTATGAATGTATTAAAAAAGCCATCATAATAATGACTAAAGATTTAAAGGAATTGGCTGTTTTTTAATAAACGTAACTCCTAAAATGTAAAATATTTATGTGGACATTACGTATATATTACGAAAACTTAACTTAGAAAAGGCAAAGTACAGTCTTTGGCGGGATGAAGTGATTATAAAATTATAAAATTTGCTTAAAAAAATGATATCCTTTGAAGCAACACTTACTTCAAGTATTTTTCTACTTCGTTTGTTTTCTTCATTAAATCGTATTAAATGAGATATGATATTTATAGCATAATTTAGCAAATATGGTAAAAAAATACGAATGTATTTTTCGAAATGTATAATTTTTTTGTTCATTGACTATATATGGCTTACTATTATCTCTTAAAACTGAAATTTTGACAACTTCCCGTTAGAATTTCTCACGTAGGTAAATTGGACACATTTCTTATTGCGCAATACCTGCGATTGCGCGAAATTAAATTGACTTCTTTCGTTATACTTATAATTTACAAAGTAAATAGGATAATTATTAGTTCGATGTCTGGCGCTTTTATGCTTATATTATACGCATTCTCAGATAATTTCAACGGGCCACCGTGATACTGCAAATAAAACCTCTCGTACAATATACCTTTAAACTATATAATTGTTTAAAAGGAAAACTTGAACGTTAAAATCATTGCTGATCGAAAAATGCATATTGGTATGATTTAAAGTTCCATTATTTTCTGCTTTCTGGTAACTGTGTATGCGCTATATATATGCAGAATTTAACGACATTTTAATGGCCATTACCGTGTCTTACAAAATTATACTTTTTTCTTAACATTTTGTAACATTCGGTAATACAATAATCGTTATATTTAATTGATGAAGTATAACATTATGTATAACTACGGGTCAAGATAGATTCGCATAGCATGATGGATATATATAATTGTAATGATCAGCTGAAGTAGGCTGACACATTTTCTGGATTTCGTAGATTTACATACAACGTTGGACTTTACCTTAATAAATCTGCAAATGAGCATATTGATATATTATGATAATGTTAATTAAATATAACACCGTTATAAACAATTGCATAAACACGCGTATGTGTTTACCAAGCAATCTAATAAGTGCTATAAAAATAAAAATAAGCGCAGTGAAAACCCTATACGTATCAGGAATGAATGTCAACAATAAAAATAGGCAGGTGTACGTGAAATAGCAAATAATTTAATACAAATAATATTTACACCGTGAACAACCGTGTATATAAGTATAATGAACATATCGCGATTCTAAATGAATATGTCCGATCAATTGACTTATCCAGAAGTGTTTGACGATCATATCAAACACACGCAGTGCGAATCGTTAATAATATAAAGACTCGCCACGTAAATAAGAAAATAAATTGTATTCCGATAATACAACGTGACTTATATTGGCGAACGTACAAAAGGATAAATCGTAGGTCGAGATGCGCTGAATCGTAATCTCGTATAATCGCGCACTGAATCGAATCTCGGGCTTGCATTATTTCGAGATATTATACGGTAAATAATTAAGCAATTCATGCGTCTCGTCACGAGAGTACGTAACCGATTCCTTTCTTTCGATCGGCTAAATCGGCCGACGACAGATTAATACCTTAGACCTTTCTTTTTTATTACTCCATCTTCAAATCGATGGAATTAGTATAAAATAAGAGATTTACTGACAGTCAATTATTGGCTCTGGTTCAAACGCGCAATTGAAAGTGACAAAATAACTGATTCAATTATATATTCACTAGCGATGGGATTAGTATATATAGGAAAATATATCGAATACGTTCACTCTATGAGACTGTAAACAAAGTGTCCTTTTATCTCAATACCTAATTTGTTCAAAGCAATCCGACGACTACAACAATTTGTTCGCATTATGTGTTTTTCCAGCTTACGCGGGACATGAAGCTGGTCCAAGTGTAGGTCCCTACAATGTTGGACATTACGCTGCTGCTAACCCGATCCCACGTGCGTATTCGGCACCCGATGCATACGTCCACCGGGGATTCGCAGGAGCATCCGCTTTCGGCAAGTCGTACGCATCGGCGCCAGATTTACAGCCCCACAGTTACCACAACCAACAACAATTGATTGGATCACATCACTATTAGGTGGCATCATTCATCAACTTGCTGCGCATATCCTGTACATAATATATAGGTCAATAATAAATTGTTTTCTACAGAATGATCCCAAATGGTTGAATTTGGTCTTTAATTTCTACACCAATAGTCATCAATTGTATATTCGCATAATGGGGCTTTAAGAGAACTGCGACATTTCACGTAAGTATATTTTCCGAAACAGTATATAGGAAAAACTGTCCAGATTTCTCACGCCAAAAGATCTCTTCAAAACTGGAATAAAAGATACCGTAAAGAAACAAAGGTTTTTTATAGCAGCAAAAAATCTTACGAAAAAACTGCCTTGATGTTAAGATCAAGGCTGGATGAAGCTCAAGCTATACCAAGAACTTTACAATTCCATGCGCTATTATCCCAAAAGCTAATAGTAAATTGAAGCTGAAAAAAAAGTCTTTTACGGCGACATAATATGAAACGAATTGAACGATGACATAATAAAAGATTCGATAAAAACAGTCACAACGATAGAAAAAACAAATCAATTTCCTCCTGAAGACGTACTCTTTAAATTTCTTGGAGTATGAGATTTCATTCCATAAATAGTGAAAGTTGAGCCACTCTTCGAAATAATGAATTTCCACTCTTTAAGTGTGATATTTCATACTTTTGGGAGTGAAATTTCACAATATAGAGTGAACATTCACTCTTTTACAAGAGCGGCTCAATTATCGCTCTTCATGGAGAGAATTCTCATTCCAAGAAATTTAGAGAGCAGCGGCTTTATTCTATAGTCAGTGTTCCCCTTTCCAATTCAAAACGATAACGATATAGTCAGCGTTGAAGCGTATACTTGGAAAATTCAACAATTTTCATTTAGCGGTAATAATTTAATTCATATTACGTACGTAATATGTATATATTTTTTACTTCAGCTGACGCAAGGTTTACTTTGACGTCGATAAAATATTTCCGAATGATAGAGAATCTATTATATTAAAATTTATTCATTTTTCTTATAGACGGATTTTTATCGCTCATTTGACCTGTTTGTTGTGTTATTTTAACGTTGTTTAAAAGACATCAACAGTTTGTATAAATATATATCCTTATTAACGTATTATCATTTCATTTTCTAAAAGTTTTAAAAATAACGTTTTATAAATTCAATATTGTGTGCCAATAATTTTCTATGTTCGCGGAAATCTGTGCTTCAGCAAAATAGGCATCACATTATGTACAAAATTTTAATTAAACAACGTTTCTATTATATATATACATACAGTAGAAATATAGCATAATATCGATATTATCTGTTAGCGAAGAATTAAATATTCAAAATAATTTTTCTCATTTTTGCTAATTAGCTGAGACAAGTCTAATTTTATTTTTATTATTATTAAATTTACTTTTTTAAATTTAGATATGTTCGTACTCAATCAGAAAAAAATATGGAACATTAATACGAACACCATGTACTTCTAAATATATAATAATAATATACATATAAAACTTAAAATAAATGACTTTCCTATAAATAAGATTCGACTACTTTTTTTATAAATATATTTTCAAATCGTCCACAGCTGATCCATGATTTGTCTGCAATTCGTCAATTGTTCGTCTTATTCTACTACCATCCTTTTACTTATTCATGTATATATTCAGACCACAACTCTACCATACATTTCGACCATATGTTTTTCCATTGTCTATTTAATGTCCACATTTCACGTTATACGTCGAAATTTAAACCGTCGCAAGTTTTCTGATGAGCGTCCACTGTATGTTTACTGTATCCACGTTGGATGTCTTTTAAATTATATGTATCTGGAACGTCCACTGTGTGTCCAGGAAACGTCGACTGTCCAAAGACTAGACATCCAGCCGATATACTTCGAATGTCCACTAGGCGTACTTTTGGTTTTGTCCGATGTACATCCAAATTTGGTCCTTTTCACGTACGTAATGGGATGTCAAGTGGATATACTCGCCATTATCATTTACGTACTTTGGACGTGCCATGGATTTCCAGTGTACGATTATTGGACATCCGTGTGCTATGGATGTAGTGGACGTACTTTGGATGTCCACTGGACGTACTAAAACTAATTGGGAAGACGGACATTAGATTTTTAATAATAACTAGATTGTTGTGCTTTTGATACTGTCACTTATATTTGTTGGCAGTTAATTTTCAGTTTTCTATATGTAAACTTAATACATATACATAAAAAATTGTTTAAAACTTTACAACTGCTTTTAAAATTTTAATTGTAAAATAAAAAATAATACCTTATTAGCAGTCTTCAAACTAAAATGTAACAAACTAAAATGTAAATATTGACGTTTCGGTCCCGGTGCGGACCCTCTTCAGTATAACACGTATAAAAAAAATTTATAAATAATGAAAACAAAGAGGAAACGCAAGAATATATAAGAATGACCCCTCCATGTACGGAATTCTTATTGGAACATGGTGCCGACTTGGAAGCGATTACCACAAGTAACGACACACCACTATCGGAAGCCATATATCATCTTATTTCATGGACACTGATGAAATTGTGGAACGACTGCTGCAGTTCAAGGCTAATATAACTGACAAGGTTCTGATTGCCCTTAATGAAAATATGGATTTTCGTGGCTATAAACGTTTTTTAATATTTAAACATATTCTAAAGAGGATGGCTGCTAAAATAGTCGAAAATAATTCACCCATGGAATCCGTTATGGCCTACTTCCAGGATGTCGATTAAATAAACCGTGCAGAATTCATCGAGGAACACGAGAATGAAAGCGAAACAATGAAAAAATGGATGCTTGCTCCAAGACTGACTCTCTATGACGGTATAAGGGGTACAAATTACTTAGCTCGTTACGCAAATAATCCGGTGGTGAAACGTTTCTTCGAATCAAAATCGTATTTAACGGAATTTCCGTTGTACGCTGATTATTTGGAGACATCTTATAAAATGGCTTCTTATAGAAAATCCTTAATCGATGACCCTTTAACGAATCAAGATTTAAAATGTTTACAATATAACGTTGGATAAGTCGCAGATATGCTACTTTATTGATTCTGCAGCAATAACTCGACTAATGTATACTGCCTCAAAACTTGAAGCATTTATAATGTATTTTAAATCTCAGCGTCGTTTTCACAACTGTATAACAATTCTTTTTTTTATTTAGAAGGTTAGTCAGTAGTATTAGAATGTTACGTTAATTTAAGAATTTTTTTAACGGGATGTATCTGTTCCGACCTTGATCGTAAAATAAATTTACACGTATAAATAATAAATCAGATATTTTTTAATTACCTTTTGCCATACAGAAACCCTTCTATCCTATGCCATACACCGTGCCATAACCGATAGAAATGTTAAATTACTGAAGCACTTTTTTACATTATGTTACACTCCCGCTTCACTATACGGTGTTCCGTTTTTACACTTATAAATAATGTTCTTGAAAATAGGGTTTGCTCAGAAAAAATGGCTATTTAATTTTCCAAAATTATTATTGTAGAAAATAGCTATGCTGTACAACGGGCGCAACGTTCCTTACGAGATTATGTGGGTAAACTTTGTAACGTTAAACCTGTATACTTATCTTTTGAATTATATATGTTATTTCTTTTGTGTTCATTAATTCGTGTTGTCAACATTTTCGTTTCACCGACATATGATGCATTGCAATGTTTGCATTGAATTTGACGATATACTACTCCACTATGAGATAAGGTTTCTAGTTTATCTTTAATTGGTTTTATTGCCTTCGATATTAGCGTTGTAAGATTTGTGTACAACTCTAATTTGTTTTTTATTCAACTAGAATTTGAAAGCGCGCGCCGCGCGCTTCTACATTTTCTATTTCCCTATAGTTTATTCATTTTTAAATAAGAGTCGTAGAGCGCGGCTAAAATCAAGAAAAGATACATATTATTTGTGGTAGTATAATTCAAATTTCCCGAAGAAATTATTAATTGCATGGCAGGTTAGAGATACAGGTTTTATAACAGATTATCGATTTTCTAACCTACCATTCAATTCTTATTTACTTCTTATATAACAATGTTAATTTTGCGATTTAAAACAAATAATGTGATTTTTCAACGTTTTTTTGTCGACTTTTTATTTTTTTTTTCCATGCATATTTATTTAATCATAATAAGGCCAGGAATCGTGGTCCCGATGTTTAAACCTTCTAAAACCATGAATGGCAGATTTTTTTTTATCTGATTTTTGGAAAATGGCGGTTGTACACCATGGAGCCATAAAAATGTTCATGAATTTTTTACTCCAAAACTATCAACTCTACGAACAAAATTTATACAATTAAAAGTGCTTAAAATTACCCAAGAAACGCATGAATTTTTTCACAATTTTTTGGACCACTTTTGGAACTTCGGAATGGGACCATATTTTGAAAAAATCAAAAATGTATGAAAAAATTCTAACAAAAAAAATTTTTGTAAAAAAAATCGACTGCGATTGTAATATTGAAAAATTAAAAATAAAAAGCAGTCTTTATACTAAATGAAAATTTAAAACTTTACGTTTGGATCCCAATAAAGTGCGGATCCTCTTCAGAAATCCAAAATTAAACAGCATGCAATAAATAGAAATAATGAATAATTTATTCTTTTAATCGTTTTTTTCTTTGAAGTTCCCTTTGCCCCCCGAAGAGTTCTACAAGACAAAGTTACAGCTCTTCAAAGTTGTATTTAGTGAAGTTGCAGTAATTTCTAATTTAAGATTTTAATAATACTTTATCGGCGCGTACCACTTTATGAATCTTTTTAGTGACAGCATAATGCAGAAGCATAAATCATATTTCATATTTTTTTATATCTTCACTAAGATTGTCATCTTTTTATGAAAAAGTTTTGTACGAAAAGTAGAGAAAATTTTGTTGAAGAATTTATTATTATTATTATTATTATTTTGCAATTAGTAAAATGGTTGCCCTCGATTTGACTGATTTTATACTATTGTAAGTCAAACATTGAACAACTAAATAAAATAGTAAAAATTCTACTAATTTTTCAGTGAGCGTGATCCAGTCACAAACTGTGAAAATGGTCATAATTTGTCGGTTATGATATGAAATATTTAGTAAAAATAATGCAGTCCATCGTTAAACTTA
>JAPYZR010006177.1:0-12013 GCA_030522945.1 Trichopria nigra
AAGACAATCTTGCGAGCGAAGCGAGCCGGGGGTCCAGGGGGCAGAGCCCTTTGGTGGGGTTGGCGGCCGGAGGCCGCAGGGGCGAAGCCCCTAGTTTTTTATTACATTTTTGGGTTCCGTATGGTCTGAAACGTCGACATTTGAAAAAATAGTGCGGGTAATTTTTTTTGCCGGGGGGACAAAATTCAATACTTCTTCCGACCTACGGTGCGGGCCGAAGTAATAAGGTATGTAAAGAAGACAGGCAAGGAAGCAGAAATTGTCGAATAAGTGATTGAAAGTTGTGGTCAGTAAAATCCATGGGAATACGAGATTTCCAGGCAAAATACCTTAGAAACCAGTGATGAACGAGGAGCTGCCAATCCGTGGTAAAGTGTGGAGACCAAACTATATGGAGCTATCCCAGTAAACCACGAAGCATTTGAAGTACCAGAAATAGAATTAAGAATGATAGAGAAGTATTCGTTTCAGTCACCAACGAATACTTCTCTATCATTTTATCCTATTTCTACTGGTACTTGAATGTTTCTTGGTTTACTGGGATAAGTGAGAACAGAGAGAACCAGAGTTTTATATGAATATATAATTGAAAGAATGACGGTATAAAATTAGGTTTAATAAATCCAACAATCCTATTAGCATGCATGTATGACGTCCTCGATATGAGGCTTGAATGAGACAAGGTTTTATCAAAGCGAATACCCAGGTCTGTCACAGTGGAATATCTATAGGAACTTTTTTGTGGGGAAACAAATAATCAAATTCAAGTAAATGAGTTTTACGAGAAAAAGATAAAATGCAGGATTTGTTAAGATTTATGTAGGGAGGCCTTTTTGAGAAGACCAAAGGATAAGAGAATCAAGGTCTCTTTGGAGGCGGATTGAGATACGCAGCGCCACCAGGGAATTTTAAAAAATAGTTTTCTCGAATACGAATCAAAACACATACACATATCGTACATTTTTTGATGTAATAATGTTTAATAATAGTTTATATTTGAAAGTATATGTAGACATCTATTCGCAGAACTTCCGATTATTATTTTTTCTTTAAACATCTCTCTCTCTCTCACACACACACACACACTCACATACGCGCGCGAAATAGGGACACATTTATTAAATAATAATAAGACCCTAAATTTCCAATTGTTTATAACTCGGAGAATTTGGCGTTCAAAAAACACATTTTTGCAACAATAAAAGTATAAATATAAAATGATTGAGACTCTATTTTCACAATTCGGACTATGAAAGTGTTATTCTTCGTAGCATGTACAATCCCCAAAAAATTCCGGCAAAAATCGTTTAAAATAAATTGAGAACTATATCGGAAATAAATTATTTTTAGGACATCAGGTAAAAAAAAAAATAATTTGTTTCCAAAAGTTTTCACTCAATATACATAATATGTTCACTTTAATTTTGTTGAGGTATTATATATATATATATATATATATATATATATATATATATATATATATATGTCATATAAGATCATCCTTCCATCAGAGCCCAAATTTTAGTAAAGCGCGCGTTTCAATCATTTTTTATTTATACTTTTCCTGTTTTGAGTTTATAGGTCGGTAACTGGTCTACTTTATAGAACCCCATTTAGTGACTTATTGCGCGGGAAGAGCGATATGGCACTTTTGTTTTTAGACTATTTTATATAAGACCACGTGGAGAGAAATCGAACTTCCCGCAGAATATACACGTGATGTATCAATTTACGTGACGTTCCTTCCGTTGTGAGCCCGTTGAACCAACATGGAACCAACAATGGAACCAACGGTTCCAACGGGCGTTGAGACTTGAAACCCTTGAGACACGTTGAGTTGAGTTCAATTCAGTTTCAGTAGTATATATATATGGTTCAGTTCAGTTCAGTTCCATCTTGTAAACATTCGTGCAAACCGTGCGTTGCGACCCGTCCGTGTGATTTATTGACATATGTATATACATATATTTAAAAGACGAGCTGTTTGATTTTATAAGAATTATATAGCTGTCATAGAAAATCTATTATCGATATGGCAACGTCAGAAAGTGATGATTTTGAAAGCGCAGATGAGGAAATGGCTGCGTTTTCTAACCCCGTTAAAAGACAAAAGCGGCATTGGGCATCATGCGGAATTGGATCTGACTCTGATGATGACGTTGACTATATTCCAATACAGTATCAAACTACTGTGGAACATTCAAATAATTTGGAGAAAATGAGTTTAGATTCTGATAGAAATAATCTCAAAGAAATTAAAACTGCTTCTAAAACAGAGTCGAATGTGAGCACCAGTGACGTAAACGTATTAGAAATCAGCAAAAATTTGGAGCATAAATGTTCGGTACAAGAAAAAGAAAAGAACTCGACAAAAGATGTAAGATCATTAAAGAAGAAAGAACGACCAGAAAGGCCGAGAAGGCCAAAGGAATCCCGTACAAGACCTTCTTTAGGAGCTACAAAATTAGGTACAAAGATTACTCCAAAATTAGTACAAGACGAGACTCCTTCTGAAATTAAAAAAAGAGCATCGGAAGAAGGTAAGTCTCCCCCGATAATTCAAGAATGTTGGGAAGAATGCGATGACGCTAACTTGGGTCAAACATTAGAAAATGAAAATAAAGACAAAGAGCTTCCGATTTGTACGCATACAGATGAATGGGTACCGGATGAATTAAAATCAAACTTAAAATTCAAAGATATTTTTAAACCTGATGGTTGGGAAGCTCTCGGAGATGACGTTGAGCTACCTGAAGATTTTTCCGATGATAAATTTAAACCCGTGTTAGATAAACTTGCCAAAAAAGAATCGAGAAACGTGACTAGCGACAGCTGGAGTAGTTGGGGGAGTTGGGGCGTAAGTTCGTTAATGAATTCTGCAAGTGCTGGAGTTTCAACATTAACGAGTCACGTCAGTCATGGACTAAGTATATTGGAAGAAACTATGGGACTTCCAGATCCAGCCGAGTTGGCGAAAACAGACCATAACACTTTAGAAGAAAAATTGGAAAATAAAGGTAAACCATGCGGTACATTATTAATTTCTTCAACGATCTAAAAGTATATAGGAGTGTATTTTTTGCAGATGTAACATCCGACGATTCCAGCTTATGTCAGACGCAATCGTCATTTGGATTAGGCAACCTTATATCTGGGGTCTCTTCCATAACAAAATTAGTAGAGTCAACAGGTACAAAAGTAATATCCGGTGGTTTGGATACTCTAGAAACGATTGGAAAAAAAACTATGCAAGTATTACAAGAAGGAGATCCTGGACTGAAAAAGAAAAGAGCTTATTTTACAAATGAGACCGAAAAGCCAATACTTTCAAAGATATTGCGAGAAGCAAAAGAGAAAGCAGATTTAGAAGAAAAAGTAGGGGACGAGATGCATCTAGCCAAAAAAGTGCGTTTTGAAACTTTATTCGATGATTATCATGGTTTGGTTCACTTGGAAGCGCTTGAAATGCTATCGAAACAATGTAATATGAAAATTCAGCAACAGCTTGTAAACCTTGATGGAAGTGAATTGACATCCATACAGGAAACTCTAGAAGAAATAAAAGAACTTTGTGACATTGGTGACGAAGAGGAAGATGATGAAAATGATGGCGAAGAAATAAATTTAAATCAAAAATTGCAACAAGTTTCTGAAGATCTAGGAGTGTCCATAACCTTTGACAAACTTTCTGAAGTAATTTTTGTTATATAATAAATTGAAAAGATGACTAACGTCATAATAAATAATAACTTTTGATATTAGTCGTAAATTAACGTATTATGTATATAACTTTACTTATGTTTTGGAGTTTTTCCAATAAATATTAAAATTTCTATTTTCAGGCGTGGAATGAAATTCATGCTAATCTTTTACTGCCAGAAGCAACAAAAAGCACCCAGAAAGAACTTTTTCAAAGTGCCATTTCTGCTTTGGCGCAATTCACTGCTTACTCCGTCGAAAGGTTTCATAGATCAGCCGAACTGTTATTAATAAAAGAACGGCGAAGTACTGTAAGTGAAGCATATGCTTTGGTTCAATTGACCAAATATTTAGCCTGTCAAGTTGGTGAGATTGCAGCTATATTTTGCAATCAACTCAATGAAATAGAAGAAGATGAGGTTAATCCAAGCATTACAACCATTTTCTTCGAGGTAAGAAATACTTTTCTTCAATTAATTCACAAAGATCCTTATAATCTTAATGAATATAAAGATTGCTCAGAGTTAAACCTAATTTATTTCCATGTAATTTCAAAGAAATATAAAATTATCGAAATTACATAATTTCTATTTCCAGGCAACAAACGCCAGTTCATATATTCAAGAAGCTTTCCGGTTGTTGATTCCAATTTTGCAAGTCGGAGCGGTATGACAGATGATCGATTCCCCGATTCATGTATAATAGTGAACCACTTAATGAGTAAACATTTTTGTAAAAACATATACAGTATTTATTGAACATGAATGTACCATAAGATTATCAAAATTAATGTTTCTATATTTGACTAAACATTAATTAACGTTTATGCATGTAACATTTATGCATTTTGTAATTAAAGTAATTATAATATCGAAAGTGTTAAGTTTTATTTCAAACATGAACGTACAATTTACAAAACTTTTTAGTATAAAAAAGGATGCACCTCGCAACTGTACTGACCAAGAACATAAGCCAGAACAACAAATTCGGTATACAATAATACCAAATGTAAAAAAAAGGTATATAAAATTATTGTCAATGTTTGCCTCTTTTGTTTCCAACTGGTGGTTTTTGTAATTGAAAGCTCGAATTTGTATCTGACGTAGACAACGGAGCTGTAAGATTGATCGGTGCATTAAAATTTAAACCAGTTGTTGGTGGCTTCATGGTACTTCCCATTAAGAAAGTTGTTTGCTGCGTTGGGGTTACATTTCGCCAAGCTGCAAAATGCAACTTAGATTATTTTTTGAAATAATAATAAAAATATTATCTATATTAGTAAAAAATGCTTGATTAGTTTTATGGAGTAAATTATGATTTGTAATTGCAACTCTTTAATTCTCCTTGAGCATGAAAAATGGCAAATGGAAATGTTCTCGCCACCACAACAAAGAAGCGCGCGACTTTTAATGATGTTTTATAAATATGGCGCACACATTAAAAGTAATACTTTTATGCAAATGAAGGGCTCAGGTTGAATAAAGTTAAAGGATGTGGAAAAGACTTGTGTGAATGCAAATAATTATGAAATTTCTTTCCTTTTTTCAAACTAAAACCAATAGGAAAGAAAATTCCATTTTATAATTACAACTTAAGCTATATGGCGAAAATAACTAAAACAGAAGCATTATGGCCGACATGTACTATAATTTCGTATTTGTACCACGTTAATAAATAATATTGAAACACAATAAATTGTAGTACAGTATGTCAATGCATAAGATAAGTAATGTGGATTTTTATTTATTGTATAAGAATATGCGAATATCAATTCTCGTATAGGGTAAGTGTGAAAGAAATAGATTTAGAATTATTTATGTATGCAAAAAAGATCGTTGTTAATGGATAGCAGTTTAGAAATTGCATTAAAAGATGTAATAATAAAATAAATTTTCTCATGGGTATTAATAACAATATTCCCAATATCGAACTTTTATTTTATTCGACATGATGTGAATTTTGTATTGCAATTCATATGCTGTATAACCATGATAAATCACGAACAAAAGCGAAATTAATTGCAAAATTGTAAAAATGTTGATTTATGCAAATAATTATGTTTTTTTGTATATAATAATATACAAAATTAACACTCTTGTGCAGATATTATGATATTTTTGATATTATGTTTCAATGTTCAGTATTGATAGTTATTTCTATACAAAAGTTTGAACAAAATAAATTTCTAATTTATCTGTGCCATGCAGCCACATTACGATATGTTTTTTCAGCAATTTCTACGCACATTCAAAACAAACGATTCGATTTTTATATAAGATGACTTAACAAGTTTTTTTTTTTCTTTTTAATTTTAACATGTTTATATTTATATATTTCAATCACACCCTGCTTAAATATATAATGTAGTTATTTATTAGCAGCATTCTCTATTGATTTGAAAGCACCTAACACATTATTAGATATGGAACTGAATGATATTTTAATTCCCAACATGAACACAATATAAATGAATCAATGAAAATTGAATACCTCAATAAATAAAACAATAGTCCCTCTATTTATTTCCTGGAAATTCACAGAATTAAATAAAAGGGGTTGAAAAAGACTGTTTAATTTTAGTAGATAAATATAAATCAGTTTAATGTAGATCTTACCTAAAGGATTCTGAGATCCGTAACTTTGTTGTTGTGTTGCATTTAATGATGTTGACGATAAGAAGCTCCTGTATCCTGCTAGTATTAATTATTTACATTAAACACTTAATTTTTAATGAAAAATGTAATTCTTAATTCTGTAAACAAATTATACAAAATCAAATCAATATCGTACAAAGTGATAAAAAGCATCATTACCAGGACCAAATGGAGTTGGACCACTAGTGATTTTTCCTAAACCACTTCTGCTTGATTTTCCATTAACTTTTATATCTTCAAACACATTTGTACTATCTTTTAAAACATATTTCCTAAAATTGATGTACTGCTCTTTCTGCTGCTGTGTCTTCGAGTGCACGTCTTGCAATCTGCCAGCAACAGCAACTAGAGATTCGTGTAATTTACTCATTGCCATAGTTAATTCTGAAAAATATACAGATCTAAATGAAAGTTACAAACAAAAGCCTGTTACTTCTCTGTCGAATTCATTTCTTATTCATTTAACCACTTCATAAAAATAAATATCAAACTTGTAAAATGTACCTTGTGGAGTTAAAGTTTTAGGCGTCATCATAGTTTGAATGTGTTTTTCTGTTGTTTCTATTTGCGATTTAATAAGCATTAGTTCATTTTCAAAATTTTCAGACAGTTCCATGAAGAATAGTAAAGGCATATTATTTTCATATTGCAGACCCGCTGGCGTATCATGTGTTCGCTGAGCTATTTCTGCATTTTGCAGTGCTTTTGCCGTGTCTTGTTTGAGTTTGTCAGCCAATGAAATGTCTCGTTGGACAGAGCCACCTAACGTCGTTACAATTTCCATTAATGAAGAGGTGTCTTCCGAACACCTGTTTAAAGGACGTGCTGAACCTCTTGCAATGTCAGAACTTAGTATTTTTTGTGTTTTCACAAATTCCCTATTAAAAAATGAACAAGTTTACAATTTTCTTAATTAAACAAATAAATAATTAACTACGATAGTATTACTTTTCCAAAAATATAATCCGATAGCTAAATTTTAAACAGTAAAACAATTTTCTGCATCGTTCATACTTTAGAAATAAAATGTCACGTGTAACATAGATGTTAGACAATATTACGATTGATACTAACTTAAATCCGTCGATTGTTTGCATTAATTCGTTGGGTAAAAGATTTTCTTTAGCAGCTGTTGGGCTGTTGCTACCCTGAGTTAAACCTTTATTAGTAACAGATACATCTAAACCTCCAAGTCCTTTATTTACAGTTGTCGTTGCAGTTGAAGTTGTATTAATAGTAGGTTTTGTTCCGAATAAGCCACCACTTGAAGACGTCCCAAATAAGGAAGCTTTACCAAAAATATAAAATTTCATCAATACCTCGTATGTTTACCAAGTATGACTGAATTACTTGAACAAAGTATTGTACTCACAAGTTGTTGTCGTTGAAGTACCAAAGTTAAGAGTTCCAGTAGCAGGTGCACTTGTGGTCGAACCAAAATTTAAATTTAAAGATGCTGGTGTTGACGTTGGTGCTCCAAAAGATAAAGCATTGGAAGTACCAGCAGTACTTAGCGATACTCCTTCTGACGTGGCGGGAGTTCCAAATGTTAATCCACCTGTTGTGGCTGGTTGTGTTCCAAATGTTAAGGTACCTTGTTTGGCTGGTGTACCGAAAGTTAAACCAGTCGGCTGCACAGCCTGCGACGTAGGATTTGGAAAAAGATTTGGAGTAGTTCCTGTTCCCAATGTTAATGTGGGCTGAGCCTGCGTAACAGTCGTAGGAGTTTTCCCAAAACCAAAATTAATAGCACCCACAGTTGTTGCTGGTGTTAAAGTCAAGTTTGTTGCTGCTGGTGTACTTGTGAAAGAAGTATTTACGGAACCAAATGATGGTGCTGAACTGCATACAAGCATTGATTATGTCCAAAATTAATGGTTAATAATTATACTTTTATATTGATGCGTATTAAGTGTTTGCATTAAATATAGAATCATTAGAAAATAAGAACTTACGTTTGGCCTATATTTCCAAAACCCGTGTTCGTTGGATTTGTAGTCATGATTTATAGCTTTAAGCAGCTCTATCCGAGCCTGCCGTATGTATACAGTCGAGCCAGACACTGATTGTAATCAATTGTAATGCCAGTAGCAGCCAGTAATTATACCATGGATATGCCCTCGGGTTTTCGCTCGCCTGCTACCTCCCCTACCTCCCTAATGCTGTCCCTATCCCCACTCGCGACCGCGCAGGTCGCGCAACGCATGCGGAGGCCGCGGGCACGGTTTAATAACAGATAGCCAATGGTCGGGTAAAAGCGGTAAAAGCAATTACCACCCAGTCCCAGATTACCGGCTCCACTTGCACATGGGCTCTACCTCTACCTTATCTCCTAGGTTCTAATAGGAGCGAGTCTGGGCTAAGGTGCCAGTCTGTTTTACCCTTGGCATCGGCTTCGGGAACATTCCGACCATTCCGACGTTTGTCCGCCGGCGTAAAATATGGAACGGCTAAATTGACATGGATTGCAATACATATATTTTTTTTTTACGCTGCGCGCGCCCTCGACTACGGCTCGTTCTGCAAACATCGCCGCGGGTAATAATGACCCTGGGTGTACAATATACTATAAGTTTCAGCAACTTAAAAAGTAAACTATTGGTAAACTATTGGAAAATAAATATTACATACATTTCGTGTTACTGCGCTTTCTGTCACCTGCTGTCACATTTCCTTTTCAGCGTTGACATGTATGCATTACCGGCATACATATATATTTGGGGGCTTCTGTATGCTGGGTCTATGACCTTTTCCCACAGAACGTGCAACAAGGAGAGGATGGTGAGAGGAAAGATTCGAGACGCATCAATTTGTCACTTCACATTTATTACACACTTATATAGGAGATACATAGGTTGAGCACCTCACGGAGGGTGCGAATATTGTCCGTGCGGATATGCCGAATTATGCAACGTCGGCGCGTACAAAATATTCTCGGTTCGCGAAAAGGAACTGCGTCGCGATTTACGTTTGTCCGCGAAGGAAGGTGGCTAGAGACTCCCCAGACTCCCGGACTCGTCGCTACCTTAAGGAAGTGGCCGAACGAATGATATTACGCATGCGTGATAGTTTCCCCCGCGACTAATATTCCCCTCTAGGGGTAAGGATCTGTTTTCTTCTGCTAACAGCGGTCCTTCTTTGCTGCGACTGGTTCCCCGCCTTCTCTCCTCCCTCCCCCCCCCCCCCCAGTGGCTACTGATGCAGTAGAAACGATACCGCCTTTTTTGGTTGAGGTCTTGTCGAAGGAGGCTGGAGTGCTGGTGTTGCAAGTGGTGGAATATCCACTAATGTGGCAGCCTGTATTGCTGGAGGTTGTGTTTGAGTCTGCTGCTGGGCATCCGCTGCTGATGGCTCCGTGACTTCCATATAAGCCGGTTTTAGCGCATCTATTGAGATGGTGCCGTTTATGTCCGCAACAAATTGTTTTTGATTTGGACGGTGTATGACACGGTGCGGTCCCGTATAAGGTGCTTGGAGTGGTTTCTTTATCGTGTCCACTCTTCTGAAAACGTGGGTACACTGTTGCAGATCCTTGTAAATGAACAAATTGCGTTCTTTGTCAATGTGTCTGGATGCAGGCACCGCTTTTAAAGTGTCCATCAGGCGACGAAGACTACTAGGATGAGTCGACGTAGTAAAGAATTCGCCTGGGATGCGGATTGTCCTCCCGAAAAGCATTTCTGCGGGGGATGCTTGGAGATCCTCTTTATAGCAGGATCGAAATCCTAATAGTGCCATTGGCAATAGATCAGGCCACGGCGTGTTTGGATCGCACATTAATGCGGCTTTTAATGTCCTATGGAAGCGTTCCACCATACCGTTTGACTGTGGATGATACGGGGTGGTTCGAATACGTTTGGAACCTATCAAGCGTGCAAGGGCTGTAAACAAGCTGAATTCAAACTGTAGACCTTGATCGGTAGTGAGCGTAAGTGGAGTTCCGAAGGTCGTAATCCAGTTGTTATAAAATGCTTTTGCGACTGTTTCTGCGTGCATGTCTCGAACCGGAATAGCTGCTGGCCACCTTGAGAAATGGTCTATAACTGTAAGGCAATACTGCATACCTTGAACCATTGGAAGCTTAATCAGGTCCAAATGAATGTGATCGAAACGAGCTTCGGGCGTGCTGAAGTCGCCCAGTGCTGATCGATTATGTCTGCTGACCTTGGCGCGTTGACAGGCTTGACATTGACCGGCCCAACGTGTGGCGTCCTTGCGCATATGAGGCCAGAAGGCCATGAGCCATGAACCACATCGAAAGTTTGCCTCCGTATGGCTGCTGGCAGATATGGTCTCACGACTCCTGACGAACATTCGCAGATTATATCATGTCCGTCGATCACTAATGATTGTAGTGAGCTTGATGTTCCATGTTGGATTTGCGGTAATTCCTTATCTGGTCGCTGGGCCTCGGCGATAGAGGCTGAATCGATGATGGATGGCATATCCACCGTAGCGACACGGGATAGTGCATCAGCAACAATGTTTTCCTGTCCCTTGATATAGGCTAAAGTCACATCGAATTGCAAGATGTAGTATAATTGCCTTGCTTGCCTCGGTGATGCCTTGTTTGATGGTTGATTTGCCGCAAAGGTGAGTGGGCGATGATCTGTGTAGATGACTACATGGCGTCCTTCGATGATTCGCTGGAACTGTTTCATCGATGCAAAAATAGCGAGCAATTCCCTATCATAGGTGCTGTATTTTTTCTCGGTGGTTGACAGTTTCCGAGAAAAGAATCCCAGAGGCCTCCACTCTGATTGTGAGCCTTGCGGCTCTAAGGTTGCGCCTATTGCGGTGTCCGATGCATCTGTTTTAAGTTGCAATGGGGCGTCGGCACTTAGGAATGTAGATTGCACGGCGGCTACCATGGCCAGTTTGCTTCTATCGAATGCTTCCCTGGCAAGCGCGTTCCACTTAAGCTGTATAGCCTTTTTATTCTGTGGAAGTTTAGTGAGCATCATGTTGAGCGGTGCCAAGATCTCTGCCGCCTTCGGTATGCATCTCCTGAAATAATTTAATAATCCCAAGAACCGTCGGAGTTCCGTTGTCGCTGTCGGTTGTGGGAAGTCCTTGATTGCCTCCACCCTGTCTGGTGGTGGTTTAAATCCTTTGTTGTTTACCAGGAAGCCCAAATATGTCACTTGAGGTTGTCCAAAAACACATTTAGCGATGTTGATACGAAGACGGGCTTCTCTCAGGCGTTGAAATAGAGTGCGAAGATGTTGACCGTGCTGATTTTGGTCAAGCGATGAAACCAGAATGTCGTCTAAATAGCATTTAACGGATGGGAGATCTCCCAAAAGGTAATCCATGCTGCGTTGAAGGGACTGTGCTGCGTTTCATAGTCCCATGCGTCCCATGGATGATCGATTAAAATTCGAAGAGTCTAAACGGCGTCGATACCGCTGTCTTTGGAATGTCCTCTTCGGCGATGGGAATCTGGTACATAATATGCCGTCCGTAAATCAATTACGGAGAAAATTTGCCCTTCCCGGGAAAAAATGAACTATATATAATTATATATAATTATATATAGATATATACAATTATATATTACCTATATATATGGAATACCGTCAGTTCCAGGTCCAAAAATTGCACATTACCGATAGTTCCAGGACAAGTGCATACTTCCAGGACCGTCCTGGAAATTTTTT
>JAPYZR010006178.1:0-15842 GCA_030522945.1 Trichopria nigra
TATAGATTAGAAAGACTATACATTAATTCTCCGTATATTCTAAGTAAATAATAATTTTGTAATCTTTGCATCATATGCTTTAGAAAATTATGTAAAAGTATCGAATAAACGCAGTGTATATCAATTTTCCAATGTTCTTGATCGAATATGACCGATCGTCACCCTCAACGTATTTTTTTTTTTTTTTTTTTTTGAGCAAACGATGGAAAGCGGATGATCTCTGTCATAAATCAAAATTAGCGACCGGGCACGCTCGCGTCATCGAAAAGTTGTATGGGTGAGAGATTAAAACGTCCGATGAGAAAAGCGCTGTGGATGATTTTGAAAAGCGCGGCGAATTTACAGCTGCACCGATTAAGACGTTGCGTGCGCACGTGACAGAAATGCCGTTCTCGAATTTCCGAGGATTTTACGGAGATTCCGTTGATTGATATTTTGCCATTGAAATGAAAACTGAGTAGGAATTAAAAACAAATCTTTAAATGAAACACATATATATATATATATATAGATATGCGGTTCTTGCGGTGAACAAATTTTATATAAGCCTGATTTGATCCGTTTTTATTTTATAACTACATATATACATATAGCCGATATTTTTTTTGACACTAACACAAACTCAATGGGACTCTATATAGTTAAAAACATAAATTAGAACAATCCAAGTATATTAGTAGGAGATTTCAATGGTCATAACGTTACATGGAATTGTCATACTACTGATAATAATGAAAATAGATTTGTCAAAAACATATGAAAATAATTTATTTTTACATAACTACAATACAATTACACGGATTGATGTCCATACAAATAACTATTCCAACATGGACCTCTTCCTTTCTACATTAAATATCGCTCAAAAAATAGACTTTAAAGTGTTAGATGAAACTTGGGGCTCGGACCATTACACCCAATATCCTTTACTGTAAACGTGGAGAAAAACCACTATATAAAAAAGTCATTTAAAATAAAAGTCTTACAAACTGATTGGTTAAAAGTTGCAAATGAATTAGAAAATCAGTACGTACATTTCTTTTCAGCTATAACGTTCATTATTTGTATTCATATATAGTTTATTTATTTTCGTTCGACAGACAAGAAACAAAACAAGAAATACCGCTCCGTGGTGGGACGAAGATTGCAACAATGTAAAACATCTTAGAGCAGTAGCCTTCAAGAAATGGAATTATAGCAAAAATTTTTTTGACCTCATTGAATATAAAAAAGCCGTTGCGATTGCAATTAAAACATTAAAAAAAAAAGAGAGCTTCAAGATATTTGCTGAAACTATAAATATCAACACTAGTTCCTCTTATGTTTGGAATAAATGTTTAAAGATTTTTAAAAACAGATGGATAAAAATACACCGCAGTCACCTATAGTACAAGTAAATTATACAGAGTCGACAAAATATCGCAAACGCCCTAGACAAAATTAGTCCTCCTTGGGTAATCACTAATCCACAATCTTCGCCCGTTTGTCAAGAAAATAAACTGTTTAACTACAACTTGGATTATGTGGAATTTAATGCAGCCTTAAATGCCACTAAGAACAGTTCAGCACCAGGCATGGACGATATTGATTATGATATAATAAAAAAACTTCCATCCAAATATAAATTACTTTTGTTACACATATAAAGTGAGATGTATCAAAGTCATGAGTACCCCAATGATTGGAAGGAATTTTTTATATACATTTCATTGATAGTAGCCAGACGGTAAAGGCGTCAGACCTGTTGCACTGACATCATATTTATGCAAACTTTTTGAGGCTCTTATAAAAAATAATAGACTTCAATGGTGGTGCGAATTTAACAATATCCTCACAGCAAAGAGCCAATCGGGATTCAGAAAAGGCAGATTATGTATGAACAATCTCGTAAATCTCACAATCCAAGTAGATGAAGCTCTGTTGTTGCGTAGGGACCTATTGGAGGCTTTCCTGTAGATGTAAGCTGTGCCTTTGACAATGTCGTCTGCGATGTCCTATTGCAAAAACTCGCTAATAGAGGTCCTGGTAGCAGAATTATAGAATTTGCAAAATTGGTAATACATCACAGAAAAATACATATACATGTCAATGTGTCGATGATTCCGACGAATACCTAAATCATGTTGTATGGCAATATTCACTTTATAATGGACAGCGAAAAATTCTAATTAAGAAACTAACGCAACTCGGATTCCAGCTTCCGTTAAATATAGAAATGTTAATAACCACACATGCATACAAGCCTGTAGTTCTTGAAATCATGCGATATATATGTGCAATACAATAATGTAACATACAATTATTAAATAATGTATATCTACGTACAGCTGATATAAGGTTCAATGGAAGCTTCAATGCTTAAATGAACAAAAAAAAAAAGAAAAAAAAAATTAATAAAATCCCTGGTAGAAATGGAAACTGCCATGCCACTCCCATGCTAGCATTTAGTTGTTTTTTTTGTGCGCATGCGTACTGGGGCAAAACGTGACAATTCTAGCATGGCGCTGTCTAGCTGCGAGCATGGGAGTTGCATGCCAATTTCCATTTCTACCAGTGAACAAATTGACGGAAATCCAATAAACACCAAAAATAATTTCCAGCACAGATTAATTCTAGCATGACAATTTGTCAGTGCAATCCTTTGGAAATCATTTCTATAGCGTTATTTATTTCCGCAGTTTGAATATTCCGCAGATTGAACGATATACAGAATATTGAAACAATTTCAGTAGAAGACTTAAAATGAAAAGTATAGTTGGAGTTTCTTAAACAATAAGCGTTCTGCGAGGCATTTTGTTTAAATATTTGATTTAATGCAAGCCAGCAGATAGATGAAAGTGTTAAATTCAGCGAGAGCTCACTGGTCGAGGCTCGCTGGGGCGCCTGACAAATCCGATCGTATTTTCATCGACGCCAAATTGGCAATATTCTCGACGGTGACGATTCCTGAATTATGCAACAGCCCCTGGGACAGTCGTTTCAAAGTTTATCCATCCCGGTCGTACCTCGATTCGCCGGCGATTCGCTCAAGAGTGTTCCCTCATCGGGTGGAAACGTCACTTATTGCTCAACCGCGGAAAACGAATGCCGATTGAACAATGCCGACTATATGTCTATACGAAACAAAATATCACGTATGCGATATGGAAGAAACGTTGCTTTAAAAGTGCAAGGTTGACGTTAATTTTTATTAATGTATGGAAAAAGAAAGTGTCAATTTTGTAAGTATATATAGTATAAGAGGCAATTTAAAAAAAAGTCCAAATTTCTTTCAAAGCCACAATAATCGTTGATTAATATTTGGGCATGTCAAAAACACTTTTTAATACGCAGGAAAAGCGAGTATTTTCCGCACTGATGAAAGCATCAATGATTTTGTCGGTGGTCAAAAGGTAGAAAAAATATACATTAAGGCATTTGAAGAGTTTATATGAATTTTATTACACAATACTTCATCGTATTTTATAATTGCTGCGTTATTACTGTAGAAATAATAAGGGGACGAGACGTCGGTCTCAATCGGCGTGGCCGGCGGATAATCGAATTAACTGTCTGCGAATAGCCCTCGAGTTACGGCAACTTTTCGGAGGGTCGAGAAAGAACAATGGCGTAGGCGAAAGTAAAATGTCGTTCAGTCCGAATGAGGGTGGCATCCGGATAATAAAATGATAACAGCCTTCTTCCGTGCGCATTACTTTCCTATTTTCATTTGTCATCGCATCTCGATTTTAGTCCTTTCTTTTATGCTACACCTCGGCTTTTAATACTATACAAGTATCACACTATTTGCATATACATATAATGATAGACGAGAGTGGTGGCGTTGGATAATGACGTTGCATGAGAAATCTGCGAAATAGAATCTATATATATATATATATATAGGGCAATATTCCACGAATTACACAAAATGATAAAATGCGTAAAACAACTAAGTACAAGTACACAAGTATGCATGATGATTTCTTTGCAACAATCTGTAGAGTACTAATTTTGCCAATTTTTCTTCTGGTATTATTAGCTTGAGAAGTAACTATTTTTATTTAATTTCAATTTTAGTAATATTTAAAATTTCTTGAGAAAAGTTCCGACTTTTTGTAATATATGCGTATATTGCATTATTTATAACCCACGAAATGTTTCAAAAGCATTATCAACGATACATTTACAAGATATCGACATGTTTTACAAAACTTACCAGAAAACGTTGCGTGCAATTGGACTCTTTTATCTACATTTTGATTGAAGTAATTTGCTTTTATCGACACTATATACAAGAACTGTAAAAACTATATAGAATAAAATTGTATGCATAATTAATTTTACCACGTAACCCTTGTTTCATCGCCCGACACAATACACAGGGCGAGTTATTAAACTTGAGTATATTTTTATAGCATTAAATTAATTATACTATCCATCTTGTATAACGTGTGATAGCATGAATCTCGTCAAGACAAAAGATAGTCAATAAACCGAAAACCATAATGATAAAGAAAACTGTTTAATATTATGCGCAGTTTACATTTAAATATTAATGTTCATTGAGAAATACAAAAAATACACTTAATTGTACTGAGACATCTGCTGCATCGAATACGGTTGTCGTTTGGATTTGTCGAATCAACTGACTTCAGTTCCGTCGATTTACTTTGAAGTTGTCAATATTTGAATCCGATGATGGTAGCTTGGGGCACGGGCAACGCGTAGGGAACTTAGATGGCGGCGGACAGGGACACAAAATCACAGGTCGGCATGGTGGTTTCGGCATGCCTGAACTGAATCCAGTGAATTTCGGCTTGACATAATGAATGGTTGAGGCATCGGGGCAAACCTCGCATTTCTCTTCATTTCGCGTCTTTGTACACTTGGCATCGGGCTTCTTCGCACGCAGTTCATGATCAGAAGCGCATTTTCCTTTCTTAAAAGGTGGCGTCTCGAAGAGTTTAACAAATTCAAATTTCGAGGAACCCGATAACAACGATGCTTCCGAGTAACGTCTCCGAAAGTGATTCTTCTGGTCACAATCGGTCAAAGATGAAGCATCTCGATCCTGACTTTCCACATTTCCGTTCATCGCTGGACAGTTATCATTCAGAAATGGAGGGCACAGTGCCGTTGACGATTCAACATTGCGGGCATGAGAATTTGTTGGAGGGAGGTCGGTGATGATACATGAATCGACCTTTGCATGCCGTCCATTGTTTTGCGTACTCATCTCACATTTTACGAATAAAGGGACAAATTTGTTTATAACCACGTCATTACATGTCATAGAGGTTTCTCCCTTGTGTGTTTTCAAGTCCTTGGTGACGAGCGGTATAACGTCTAGGCGTCGCGTCGTTGATTTACGACACGAAGCGTCCAATAGGTGCGATGTTGCTGAAATGAAATCATCGGTACAAATCACATCATCAATTATTTGACTCTTTCCAGACTTGGTCAAAATTGAAGTAACTAATGAATTTTCAAGAGAAGTTCCAAATTTCTTTAATGTATAATTGGAAGATACCCCGTCTGAAGTTTCGCATGCTTTTACAGGCATATTATTAACGGATGATATTAGATAATTATTTGTTTTAACAGGTTTACTGAGAGGTTCAGGCGACGACACAGTTAGTGAGGAGACGAGAGATGAAGTTGCAGAATCGAACTCTGATTGGGATTTTTGCTGAAGCATGTCGTCGCTTGAAGTAGAATCGTCAACTTGAACAGGAAGATCGTTTTTTTGGGGTACCTTAAATAAGCGAGGAGAAAAATCTGGAGGTAAACTGTAAAAAATGTCCATCTGACCGACGTCGGAACTTTCCTCGAAAAGTTTCGTATAGTTACTTGGGCATACATATGGCGACGAATTGAATACAGGACGTTGGCTTACTTTAAGAGTTGGTAGAGACGATCTCTTGCAAGGTGTGTGAGTAGCCGCGTACAACTTGACGTCAGAGGAGACGGCGCGCGTTTTCGTTTCTGAACTTTCAAATGTTGAAGATGAACTTTTCGATGGAAAAGAAGCCACGGAATAAATTAAACATTCCTCAATATCGCTCTCATTCGAGAAAGAAGGTTTCTGATTTTTGGCAGTTTCAATGTCTTCCACAAACTTGACTGACTTTGACGAAAAAGGTTTATTTTCTTTCGGCTTCAAGGGTACCATTGGTATTATAAATTTATTTGAATATGTAAAGAGATCGACAATCTTATCGTCTAGTGGAACAACTTTCGATGGTGACTCGAGAGACTTGGTGTATTCTTCCATTCTTCGTTTATCAGGCATAATACTTGTCATTTTTCCTTTTGTCCCTGCAGCAAGTCTATTTTTACTACTTAATTTCTTCTGGTTTTCTTTGATTAAAGGCGATTGCATATACATTTGCCTGTCAATATCTAAATTGCTCTCCGTTTTCGAAGTTGTGCCCGTTAAATTTTTATTGGCCTCAGCTTGAAGCGGCAAACTCTTAAACATCTCGCGATCGGTAGATGTTATTCGCCGAAGGGAAGCAGTTGTTTTAATAATTTCTTCAAGCGAATAGCCACTTTGATACAGTAATTTTAAATAATTCACATCTATTAAACGTACACCCGAGTTTGGCGCGACTCGTGCATTTTGCGAAGTTGATGCTTGCCTCGTGAGCTCGTTATCCAAATTTAGCTGCTGGATATTATAATATTTGATATCTCTTAGCATTCTCAGAGTGCTGGAAATTCTTTTCTTCGCATCTATCTTTCCTTTGTTAACACGGATCGTTGAACTTTTATCCTCGGTCTTCCTTTTTTCAAGCGCACAGCCACTTTGATACTGTAATTTTAAATAATTCACATCTATGAAATGTGTACCAGAGTTTAGCACAATTCGTGCATTTTGTAATGTCGATGCTTGTCTCATGAGCTCGTTATCCAAATTTAGCTGCTGGATATTAGAATATTTGATATCTCTTAGCATTCTCAGAGCGCTGGAAATTCTTTTCTTCGCATCTATCTTTCCTTTGATGCCCCGGATCGGTGTACTTTTATCTTCGGTCTTTCCTTCTTCAAACGAATAGCCACTTTGATACTGCAATTTTAAATAATTAACATCTATTAAATGTATACGAGAGTTTAGCACAAACTGTGCATTTGGTGATGTTGATGCCTGTCTTATGAGCTCGTTATCCAAATTTAGCTGCTGGACATTATAATATTTGATATCTCTTAGCATTCTCAGAGTGCTGGAAATTTGTTTCTTTGCATCTATCTTTCCTTTGATACCCTGGATCGGTGTACTTTTATCTTCGGTCTTTCCTTTCCGTCATTAAATTTAAATTTTGCACGATTATTATTTTTCACAACATGTTGTATAAGAAAGTTTTCCTCACAACATAACTCAAATTTCATTTATACAAGAAATGTTACATTTCATAATATATTTTATTGGCTATTTTAATAATGGGTTCTTTGAATAGCTTTACCTTTACGTGGATCTTCGGAGGTAATATTAGTATCTTGGTTGACATGTAACGATGGACTCCGATGAATGTTTCCGACCTCCGTTGAGCCTGGCACACAAAAAATATTTTAATGCATTAAACACATTAATGTATTACACACATGTGTAATGCGTTAATAACCCTAACAGCTTTTCAGTAATGTAATACATAAAGAACCATACCTGAGTCTTCGGTGCTGATGCGATTCACAGAGAGTGTTTTAAAATCTGTACGGGGCTTGTGTTCTCTCAGGTTCGACGTTCTGTGAAAGTCGTCGGTATAAGTTGACATTTTTCTCTTGAAGATTCGAGCCCAAAATCCTACTTTCTCCTTCGGCTTGTTATATGATTTCTGAGGAACATCGGATGTTGCGCTATCAAGTTTGACGTAGGCATATGGATTTTCCGAGCATCCTTTACATTTGGCTTTACATACTGTGCCGCATGGACTTTGGACGTCAGAGAAAAGTTTTACGGGTTCTTCACAAGGCTCTTTCTTCTTACAGCAAACTATGGGAGGCAAGTCTCGTTTATCCAAAAAGGATGCATCTATTTCTGAACAAATGTCTGCGTCGTCCACAAAAAGTGGTACAGGCTTTTTACACTCTTCTTCACTTTTTATGAAAAGTGGTACTGGTTTTTTACATTTGGATGAGCAAGGGTCATCAGGTCCTTCAAAACTGAGTTCTTCTATGATTTCACATTTGTCTTTCTCTTGAAAAAGGGGAACTAGAGAATTGGAGGATGCTTTCGTGGACAGATAGCAAGGTTTGACAAAATGCGGTAAAGGAGCCGACCGTGGTTGAATATAGTCAAGAGGTATGCAGGGCTCAGGCAATTTTTTTGGTTGTTTGTCAAAACCGACAAATGGCGGAGGCACTTTTTTTGCACGGGTCGAGGTAATGCAAAGCTTAGTCCCTTTAATACACTTAATATCGTCGTCGCCTGAAAAATGTTTAATAATTTCCGATTTGCATTTGCATTGGCAATTAAAATGGGATTGAAAGAATAATTTTTTTGTAACCAGGTATGGCCTACCAAGCTTTTTTGGTGGCGGATCAAACGGTGGTTTTCCATGTTGTATCATTTTGCCAGTAGGTTTTCGATTAGGGTCGCAAAAATCGGAAAAATGCCTCGTCTGTTCCATGAGCACGTGTCGCCTCATCAACTTGCAGATATCAAAGCGGGTTACTTTACGTTTGCTTATCATCGATCCGTGGTTGTATGTTTTCGGCGCAGTGACAAAATACGAATGATTCTGAAGGTTAGAAGACAATTTTTATGTAGTAAACTCTTTCTGCACCGCTTGGATTGAACCTTCTGACCCCTAACTCCGTTTAAAGAACTAACTTTCTTACCGAATATCAATTATTCGATAAATAGATTCGAAACAACAAATAACAGGGGCCCTCGGGTGAAGTTCAATTTCTTAACCCGTTGGATTTATCTAATGGCACATGGCATAAAATTAAATTTTTCATTGTTCATGAGCGAAGGCGACGACGATAATCATACATTGAACAGCGTGCCTATATTCCTACAGTCTCGACAAAACAATCGTATTTACCGACCGAAATGTATGTCACAAGTCAATCGTTTTCTTAAGTGTTATTTTTCTCGTCGTCTGAATGCATGCTTGCACTAGTTTTTGGACTAGTTTTTTTACCGGTACTCGTACCGGTATTCGTACTGATCTTCTTGGTGCCGGATTCTTCGACTTTCGGCGACTCCTCAGTTTGATTAAGAACTTTCCTCTTAAATTCCGCTACTTTATCCAGAAGAAGTTGTAATTTTTCTTGCGTTTCCTTGTGCATTCCGCTCTTGATCAACAGAAGCTTCCTCTCTTCCAAACGTTGACTAAAGTCGAATAGGGCCGTAAAAATGCTCTTTAATCGATCGTACCCGTTATCATTGAAAACAACAATATTGCTCACATTAGGTCTTGTACGACTTGAAACATTTCGAATGCGAGAAGCCTCAGTCGCTAAAGGAGGACAAACGACGCTGGGAGTTTTCGATATATTCGATGTTTGATTGCATTTCTTCTCTAGATCTTCGGATTTTGTCTCGTGTAGAAATCCATCTAAGACCTTAGGAAGAAGGTTAATTCAGAGTGACATCTGAGAAGATCTTCCGACGTTTGAAATCATTGATACATATAAAAAGGGCCCCTGTTGTCATTGTTGCGGATGGAACTTTGTCACATTATAATTGATACTTGCAAAGAAATTGGCCAATTTTCGCACGTAATATCGAGGTAGAGGCAGAAGGGAATTTGGTACATAATTCAGTGTTGACTTAATTATAAACTTTTATCAGCAATATAACAACAAATTATGTTTTCTTTTTTTTTCCCAGTCGGTCATGAATTAATAATGAAAGGTTAAAAAAAGAAATGATTGTATACGTTTAACGTTAATAAATTAATAAATAAAGGCAAGATAAATTAATAAAATATCAAGTCATTATACTGAGACCTTGAAAATAGCATAGTGTATTAAGAACCCAAATTGTTTATATTGTAATGAACGTAATTTATAAAAATATATTTCAAATATCGGTATGCTTACCCTACTTAGAATAACACGCTGATTCCCAGTGGCCAAGTTCGACACAAGTCTTGACTATAATAAAGCAAAGATGTAATTTCTTAAATCAACTCCGTTTCATTTAGTGATATATAATAATAATGACGAAAATATAACGCCAAAGTGGAAACAAATGACGCATTTAGGACGATTTCATGTATTTTATTTTATTACAGTACTGTTCTTTAATCGACTGAAACCATTCGACATTATTCAGGATCTTGCAAATGCAAACGGATACTTTGAACCAAATAATGTTTGAGAATTTAAAAATTTCTGCCGAAAACTACAATTTTCTGCATTTTTTAGGGAAGCCTGATTCCTAACGGTCGACGACTGTAAATCGTTTCTGATTGTGCTTTTAACATTTGCATTCACCGACTCGTCACGTCTTGTAATAATCTTTTCATAAGCTGTTGACTTTTTTGACATCTTTTCTACTAAGGACTTCTTTTGAATAGTCTTGAAATTGGGCAAAGCTTTCTTCGACAGTGTGTCATTATTCGGTTTCAGTAAATCCCTATTGCAGGCAGGAAGCTTTAATGGCCCATTTTGCGATTTAGAAGTTTCGAAACTTCTTTTGGTTTCGGAATTTTTTCCGCGCATACTCTTCCGAAGCCTTTGCATAGTTTCACGAATCTCATTCAAACGAGTAGAGGATGTTTCGTGCAAATTAAATTCTTCTATTGATTTGGTTCCCTTTTTCTTCAATTGTTTCGTATGATCGGCCACGTTCGGTATATCACAAATCGGTGGCTTCTTTTTCCCGTCCGTGCCCCATCCTGCAAAGTTCATTGATTTCTTCTTTAAATTATCGTCAGTTAAACATTTGTCATTTTCTAGAATCATTGGGCATTGTTTGACTGCTTTTAAACCCCATTCTTCGAAAGAAAAATCACTCGGCAAAAGTTTCTTTAAATCATTTCGCTGCTTCTTTATCTCTGGGTGGGTTCTGTTTTGGAATTTCATCGCGTTCACTTCTGGTCGGATCTCTTCGACAACCGATAATTCATTATTTTTATAAGATGCAATATTCATTCTTATTAAAGGTTCGGTGTAAATTTGAAACAACTGAATATCTCGATTCCTTTCCAAGTTTTCAGGATTTCTCATGTAATCGGTAATGCTGTTCGAGGACACATTTAGAGTAAAATTCGATGCAGTGGCATTGTTATTTTTGTAAATAACATTCATATCTGACTTGGAAAATGAACACTCTGATACAGATGCACATTTAGGAGCCTTAATGCGCTTGGTCCGGTTAACTGTTTTCGAGCATTCAATAGGAGGGGCGTACTTTTTGCCTTGAAACCTGGATTTGGTAAACAGTTTATACTGCTTCATCTTCGTCAATGCCAAATCCTCCCTGTGATTTCCGGAAATTACTTCGGCGGTATTTAAACACGAGACTAGCAATCTTTTATGGTGCTCGCCATATTTTTTCAATTTTTCGGAACGATTTTCAATCGTTTTGCGGTGAAGGGTTTCTTTCTTTTTAGGAAGATCTCTTCTCTTATGCACTGAGAACGATGTTATAGCAGACGGATCAGATGCAGGTGGTTTGTGATTCCTTTTTTTGACGTTAACTTTTAATACAAAATTATTTGCTAAGGTGCTTGATTTTACTTTAGGTGGTTTCTGGATTCCTGTCGGTTCTGTTTCAGTCATTTGCATTGGACGAAGATTTAGGCAATGTCTCGTCGGGGCTTTCGAAAGATTGGATAGTTTTGAATAATCTTCTATCGTTGAATTGTCCGCCCGCTTTTTGAGTTTTTTTTTCAGGCATTGTTTTTTCTTCATTTTAGGTATACGCATTTTCGGATCATTCTCGACAATATGTTTCTGTGGCAAACATGAAGTTGGACCAATCGCTTCTTGTTTGGACATTCTACGTTCACTGGCAGGACCCATTTCTCCCAAAACTCGAACGGGCGCAGAAGCATTACGGGATGATTCGAAATTCGCCTACGGACAGACGGAGGATAATTCATCAAGAATATTTCCAGCGTATTTCTTCTTCAGTATTTTAATCAGAATTATTGATTCATATGTACGGTGTGACGCACTACCTTTTCATTTAGCGCCTTTCATTTGTGTGGGGAAAATGTCCACAGGGGAACAGCACGTCCATCGATGAATTCGTTTTCAATATATATATATATATATATATATATATATATATATATACATATATATTTCATGACTATTTGTAATTTTGCTCTGGGTGATGATTGGTTTATTCCGTAATATTTGTATTAAATATAAATTATTTAATACATACATTAATACACGGTTCCCTACAAAACAATATTATAAATTCTAAAATCGGTTTATACTCATCTTTTAGCGGCACTTTTTCATTCAATAACGCTATAATAGTGTTTATCAAAAAAATAATTTATTCTGGATGCCATTGTAGAAACTATTACAACTGGTAAGACCAACAAACTTTTCGTTTTCAAAAGGATTGGTTGAGGAGTGATTAAGAAAATTTCAATTTAAACTATTGGAAATGTACTGTGAAGAGTGACTGACTGACTGAAAACAATTTTAGTATCGTCCTGGTCACTAGAGGCCGTTGACAAATCGCCCAAGTATCCTGCATTATGCAGTGTCAGTCAGGATGCGCATATAATTATATATTAAAAAAAAATATAAATTGTTAACGAAAAAAAAGAAATCTATACCGATATTTACTCTAGTTACTGATTAAGCCAGTAATTTGCAAGAAACTAATAAATTAACCTAGGGATGATATTTGCATTTGGTCTATACCTAATAGAGATGCAAATAAGTGCGTACGGAAAGGTGCAGGACACGAAAGGTTTTCCAGATGTTGCTATAAAGAATTCTAATATTGTACATAGCTATAATCCAGAATGAATGTCCGAAGATGTTCGTACGAGATGTCGTGAGTACGAAATGGGAGAAATGAATACGCGAGAGAGAGAGAGAGAGAGAGAGAGAGAGAGGGAGAGAGAGCGATAGAGAGTTCTATAAACATAAAAAACATTAATGAATATTCAGTACATTTATACGTTGATATGTGAAATGAATAACCATCCTCAATGCGTGCATTTTGTATGTATTCCATACTGCTCCAATAGCGGAGACAAAAATGTTGAAATAAAAAGATTTAAAGAAATGCATGCTTACAATCATATTTTGAAGTCTCAAGTTTTGAACGTCCACCGTCCTATCGACGGGTTGACTCCAAGTCTCAGAAGCAACTTGTAATTGCTTTTCCGACGAATCTGGCATTGTCTGCAAAAAACAATTAAAGTCACATTACGTTGGAACTTGGTCTTGCAGTTCGCTTAATTCGCAATCAAAGTACTTAAAAAGCTTTCAAAAAGGGGAAAAGTTCAGATAACATTTAGAAGCTCATACCCTTTTTACATTCGCTTCTTGATTTGCTAAACAGGAGATGAAACTCTTTTCATCGTTGTTATTCGCAAGGAGACTACTCCCAGGACTTGATTGTCTACTGTCGACTTCGTTGGATGGAGTTTCGGATACTTGCACAAGTGACTCAACCTTTGAATATTAAAATGATTTATTATTTTAATTTTCTCAACATTATTCTACGACTATATATATATATTTTTTAACCACGATTGACAAATTGAAAAAAAACGAGAGCATAATTTCATTTGAATTTTAATTTACAAATTAACTGAAAATGTTTAAAAAATCTTTATTATTAATTGTGATAATATAAAATTTAAAAGATAGAGATCTCAAACAAATTTTTTAATTATTTTTAAAACATTTCAATTAAGTTTAAGATGCTTTTTTAACAATTAATTCTATTTATATCCTTACAGCACTGTCAATAAAAGATTATTTATCAATAATAGTGGATGCACTAAGTGCAGTATATCTCGTCTGTTTTTACGTTTTTTAAATCGGAGTATCCAGTTAGAGACTTGAATCCTTGAACAGGCAAAATTGTAGAATCAGGCACATTTCCATTGATAGTGCAATTATTGTTCTGTTTTAAAATTTGAATCAACGATTGACCAGCTTCCCCCGCAATACCGAATGCCATCTGATTATCAAAAAATACAATGACTACTATACATATATAATTGGTATATAATTGTCATGAAAGTATATTCAACAATGTTTATAATCTTAATATTAAAATATCATTAATCATTTTTACTTGAATATGTTAGTACGTATATCATACGATTTATTTCTTTTTTTTCCAATTTCAATTTAAAAAACGGGTACAACTGAACCTCAAACTTAACAAAATGTCAAATGCATTTTCCGTTTACCTTTGCGTTTTCATCATTGATGAAACACTGCTTCTGTCCAATGGTTTTCACTACTGATTTTGCGGCTCGAGAAATCATAATTAGAATTTTGTATGATAAATTCGTTAATTAACTTAATTACTTAAAATTTAAACACGCCTGCAAAAGGCGTCAATAGGCTCGAAATTGAAGTAAGCAGTTATTGCCAAACAACAGCCGTGAGATTTTCCGTTCTTCATTTGCACAACTCCAATTTCTGATTTGATGAGATGATTAATATGTAATCAGTACTGTTTCTTTAACGGGCAACAAACTTTCATAATTAACCAAATATTATACATATACATAACGAATCCATCATAGGTTAAAAATAAAATGACGATGAAACTGTATGCTGATATAGATATATATATGCATAGAGAGAGAGAGATTGATTGATTGATTGATTGATTGATAAATTTATTAAGCCATAAAGAGAGATAGAGGTTCACAAAAAGTGATTGTGTCACATTTTCTAATAAAGTGACGATTCTGACTTTAGGTAAAAGTGAAAAAAACTGCACTTTTACCTAAATCCGTATATAATATGAACCGTTATATTAAATTTTTATCGATGTTTTTTTAAAGAATGACTATATAATCTTGCAATTTTTAACAAACATAGTGACTCCATCTTTTGAAACAAGCTGGATATTAATATGAATATATCGTATATATGTAACATATGTTTGTTACCCATCTATTCTTTCATTATACGTAAACTACCTTACCGACACGTGATATAATCCAAGATAATACAAACTGAAATGTTTTGGTGTATAAGACCGCACGAGCTTTATGTACATATAACGCGTGATATTAGGATGTTATTCATTACGTAGATAATGTAACAACGTAACTATTAATGTCTATTAATGCAAATAAAATTTAATAATCCATGTATACAACATTTATAAACATAAATATAATGGAAAATTTTTTTAAACGTACAAGTTTGATATTAAAGTTATACCTACGAGCGATTCAAACCGCTTCTCCACATATTTTACCGACATATGGTATTACCATCGTTGCAAATCATTCATTTCATAATAATTGCAGTGTTTCCAACTGATTAATATATACTTATTGTGTTATGTACTATTCAAACGTATTCATTTCCTCAATTGGTGCACAGATGGCTCCGTCAGTTACCTTGCGACGGTAGATATAAAGAAATATGCTATATAGTATACGACTGCGTACGTAGAAACATGAAATTATTTCTTTTATGTTCATCTCTGCTTTGTATATAAAATATAATCATTCAATTCTACTTGTAGCGCTCATATAGACATTTATGCTCTGTATATCTATATACATGTTACTGTATTAAGAAGATAAAACAATAATGAAATATATTTAAAAATGGCAGTGTTACGTCGGGCTCTGTAAGCTTTCTGTAACACGGACGGAGTTATAAAGATTTAAATAAAAATTATTTATTTTAATGAAGAAAGGAAATCGAAAAATCTCCTTTCCTCGTAT
>JAPYZR010006179.1:0-12451 GCA_030522945.1 Trichopria nigra
ATATATATATATATATATATATATATATATATATATATATATACAATATAATTAAAATTTAATATATACAAGAAATATTTGTAAGAATATTTGTATGCATTATTGTAACCTTCGTAATATTTTTAATGTTACAGGTACATACTAAATCTGCTGGGTACATTTTCAACCGTCTTCATGCGTGTAATGTATATGGTCATAGATATTAACAATGTTTGTAATTTATTCATGTACACAAAAATGGTAATAAATTTTTTTTTTTTATCTATATCCTTATATACATTTATACGTCGTAGTGAGTTTATATTTGTATTAAAAAAAAAAGGTTTGAGTAATTTTATCTTGAATTATTTATATACGTACATTCTAGACTTCCATTACATATGACATAATTTGTGTTTTAGAAAATTTATGAACTTAATAATTGTATACCCATACCTTTAAAATATTGCAGCAATTTTATCGACAAAAACAAAAATTGTCATAAAAAGTATTGTCAATTTTCAATTTCTTCATTTTCAAGTTTGCTTAGAAAGTTTCATTGTAACTTTTCAATATTTGATGAATAAGGTATTCATGTTTATATACGTACATACATACATGCGTGCATGCATACAATACATCGACAGGTTGTAACAACAATGAGCGAAGCGTGCATAACGACGTTCTCATATGGTGAATCGGAACACACGACAAAACTGGTCGTTCGGTCGAGTTGATCCTAATCGTGTTATTTGTCATCTGCCCTTATCTGCATTTCATGCGTGCATTTTTCTCGATTACGTCGACTTAAATTATATACTATATATACATTTACATTTAAATTTAATGATAAAAACTTTATGTATAAGTGTAAAAGATCGATATTTTGATAAATCATTTTTGATAATACACTGCCGACTTTATTTCACGAAACTTCAGGTTTAGAAAATGAAAAAAGTCCAGGTATAGAAAATATTTCACAGAGTATTGCTCTATTATAATCCATAAGAAATAAAATTAAAAAATGGAATTTAATAAATGTCGATATATAAAATTTACATTTTCATTGAGATTTGAATTAAGTTGACAAAAGTTTAAGAAATGGACCAAAAGTCTTTAGAATTGAAAAAATCAAGAACTGTTGATAAACTTTGTTTGTAATTAAAAAAAAAATTGATAAAACTTTAAGAATTGGTGAAGAAAATGAAACCACAAGAAAAAGGTGAAAACTAGATAAACATCGTAAAAAAAACTTGCTTAAAAAAATATAAACATTAACAAAAGTGTCAAAAATTGATAAAAGCATATAAAAGATAAAAACAATGAAACACATTAATGTAAAAAATAATAAAAAAGCGAGTGATGGTAAAAATCGCGTAAAATGAGTCGAAATAAAATGCTAAAGTATAGAATGGAAAGAGAAAAATATTTTTAAATATTCGATTGTTAGCAGAACTGAACAATTTTAATAATCAGTCATTAATAATATAATAATATAATAATAGTAAATAATTGAAAAACGCCGAAAGAATTGGAGAAATATCGACAAATGACGGAAGAAACCCGATAAGGGTATAACGTGATCCACTAATATGCCGAGTTGGTTTACGTGCTAAAAATCGTTAAACACTTACAATAACCATGTAATTTGAATAATGCAAACTATTGAAACATTATGATAACTCCACGTGCAAACGAGCCCTCGCGGTCTCATTTCATTCAAACCTAATGTGATCATAAAAGATTCCCTGTATTTTGCATATCACGTAGCGAGTCTTGCCTGCAAAATGACATTGTAATGAATAAAATGACAATGTAAATTCAAAATTCGATAATAAAGTAAATAGATTGCGGTAAAAAGTGATGATAAAACGTTATCCGAAATGTTCCGCAAAAAATGAAATCTAAGGCCACACGAGAATGCTACATATGGTTCTATTCAACCTGTCGCTCCTGAGAAAGGGAATATCGATATTCCGTAAAAAAAAAAGTTTTTTTTTTTTCAAGATTTAACGCTCGGAGTTATTATCCTATATAGAGATTCTTTTCAGTACGTCGAGTATGGGTTCGCCGCAAAGAAGGGGCACGTTCGTTTGCCCGGTTTCCTCTATATTATCTGTCGCATTATGCTTTTTGGCCTCGGTTTTTCTCTTCCCCCATTACACGAGCTTTTTTGGCCTACCAAAGCATGCAGCGCCGACGTAGATTCGCGAGTGAAGCGAGCAGCAAAGCATTTTGCTACATTACACGCAAATACGAAATGACGAACATTATATACGGAGTGCGGGGCCGGATTCCAGAAGCGTTTTTCGATTAGTGGCGCATTGTTTCTAGCCAGTGAACGATGCACCGCCCTGGGAGAACGGGACAAACAGAGGGCTCGAGAGAGATGGGAAAGCTCAGACGGAAAAGCGCCAGTCAGGAAGAGAGCGATAACGAAAAGAAACAAAGATAACAAGAGAGAAAGAGCGAATGAGGGAAAGTGACGAGCCGCGAGCTATATCGAGAGAGAGAAGGAGCGACGCAGAAACAGTAGAAGAGCGAAGAGCTGGGGGGGGGGGGGGGGGGAAAAGTGAGAAAGACCCTGGTGGATAAAGAGAGAACACACAACGGGGCGGAGGTGCCGTGCCCGGCGATTTTTTTTATATTGTGCTTTACAGAATTTTCCTGCCTTTCATATATATATGTATATACGATGGAGCCCGGCCGATCCCACGATTGCCCGGCGCCCTAATAGGTGGGAGAAAACCCTATAATCGGTTATTATAGGACTCCATCCAAGAAACTAATCGGCTTTTCCAGAATCGCTTGGAAAAATGCCGCTGGTTTTCGACCGTCGCCCCTCTTTGTCACATCGTATCGCCCGCTCCAATTTAATTGTTTCGGAAAATTCGGTCGCATTCGACGACCATTGTCCCACTTTCGCTCCTTCACACATTGTTAGATGCCAGTGCGAGATGGGCTGTTTTCGATTTGCAAGTATGCTTTTGAATTTCGTACACTTCCGGATCTTCCGTTTGTTCAATTTTGCATTGTTGATAAAATTGGCATAGATGAATATTTATTTTTCTGTTGACGATGCATCGTTGACAATAGATAGTAGTAGGTCTATCGAAAGAAAAACGTTATCCCCATTAAAAATATCAATAAAAGTTAAGTAATAAATGAAATGCAATCGATCCATATTTGACGCATATTGCATCCGCCATTTTGAATTACGGATATGGAGTGTCGGCATCGAAAAGTGCAATTTCAAACATTTACGTGACAATGCATATATACCTGACGAGCGTGCTGTTTAGGACTCGGCTCATTATGCATACAGGCGTAACTAGATTCCGGAGCATATATGATTCATTGGTCGATATATAATCCACAAAAATGCAATAACCAATTCTTACGCATCAATGAATTGTGCAAGGTAAATTATGCCGCAAATTAGTTGTAATCTCGCGCGTCGACCATCGCCACTTGATTTTATCAATTTGAATTTGAAAATGATCAAAATCGTATTTCGCTTTGCCTTTCGTTATTGTCCATAACGGTTTGCCGAATGAAATGCTCGATCATCCCTCCAAATGAATGAGGTAACAATAAGCTTATTACGATTTTCCATATTACCTTTCGTTGTGTGCTAATACTTTTCGTTTAGAAATGGCAATCTGCACCAATATTCATGCAACAATATAGTCATGAGCCTCGATCTATACATTTTAAACTAATTGATCTTGTATTTCAAAGTGATATATCGGAAAGATGAGAATGATTTTCAAAATTTCGTTTCATTATTTTTTCGCGGTATTTTAACGATTCATTTAATTTTCAACCCGTAACGAAGTAACAACATATTCCCAGTAGGTTTGCGCTATATATATTACACTTTTTTTCGAAAGGGTCCGCATGTTTATGGTCCTTTTATAAAAATACATGTTCCGCATCTCGTTTTTTTTTTTCACCAATCTATATAGGTACAACTATCCACATCCGTTTAATTTCGACGAACTTGTACGGGCGCGTTTTATTTCCGCGCAATATTTTGAACGTTGAAGGATAAAATGCGTTGTTAACAAAAGAGAAATGGGTTTCGGGATATCAGCACCAGATTGGAGGGATTCATATAAGTAATATTTCCTGATTGGACATTTCATCATTATATTTGCGAGGCCATCTCGTATAATTAATCTCGTACAACATGCAACGCATAATTACTCGGAAACCCAAAATTGTTTGTAATTGTTGAAATTATATATTAAAAGTATTCAAATTTTATTACCAAAAAAATATCGATCAATATATATATATACAAATAATTACTTTTATAAATAGTGATTTCTTTGTTCCTTTTCCGGTTTTTTTGGTTTTGGTAAAATACTACTGCGCAATAAGTGCCATCACGCTCAAGCACCACTGGTTAATGGACAGAGTATTTATATCTCGACTTGTATAATTGATCAATTTTAAAAATTCATTATTTTATTGAAAATCTAGGATATCTCGACTTCAATTTGGTCAATTTTAAAAAACCGATATTTCATAGATTCTGTGCACTTTTCCTGGTATTCTAAGTATTCTAAGTAGCACTTTTCTTTTGTTCAAAATCGGGAATATCTCGACTTCTAATTGCCAGAAAGTTACCATTTTTGGAAGTTTAAAGTATATTATTTTATGGAAAATTGTGGATACCACGACTTCTAATTTGTCAATTGAATAAAATCAACATCTGTCAGATTCGATATTTTGTTCTACAAATTTTACGCAATATTGTAGTCATGTTTAGTATAGGCACATAAACCCGTGAAAATGTTCAATAATGGATTGAACGATTGAAAAAAAAACTATGTCGTCGCCATAAAACACAGCGGTACCTCGATAAGATTTCGCTAGAGATAGTCACGATAACCCCGTCAAAAGTCAGGGTTATCGCCGCCGAAGGAATGTAAAACTTTACATATACCATATCAGAAAACGGGCGGGAAGAATTGATGCAGAGCGATTTTTTTTCAAGTATGGTCATAATGCCGTCAATGCGAAGTGCGCCATAACTCTCCCAAGCGTGTATAGTTATATTCGCCATCAAAGCACCCGGGTACCAGCGACTTTTCAAACTCGGTCATTCAGTGTCGAAGAGTTACGGCCCCAGCTGCAAATCGAACGGTACATTCGTATTATCTGGCGCGGCGTTTTTATTTAAGATAGTGAAATACGATGAGTTTTCCAAGTTCGGGGCCAAGTTTTGTCGGGGGATGAAATAACGCGAACTAATGAAGACATCAGGTAACGAAGCAAGAAATGGAGATCATAACTCCATTTAATTGCGTGCGCTGAAAAAGTTTCGTAATATCGAGGTATTTGAAAAGTTCTCGCAATTAAAAATTGCGATATGCAAAATCCGTATATATATATATGTCTTTCATATCGAAATTGCAAATGTTTGCTAGATTTTGGTTTCTTCGCGATGCGGACGTGGAATAATTTATATATGTATAATTGCAGTTTACTCGGGTGCTTATGTGCGTTAATAATTAAAAAATATTTAAATGAAATCTAGAATACTATACCATCGACGTTTCGAAACATTCGGACGCGTTACATTCTTTACAAAAGTTTTAAATAAAAATAAAAATGCATATATCCGACTTTTCAAAATTCCATATAGCTGTAGCGATGTTCGTATATAAATCAAAAAAGGATTAGCGAAAACTATTTACTCGCCTGCGTTATAGTGGGAAGTGTGAAAATGCGTTATTTACGTTGCTTAAGTTGATTTAGCTGAATGTAGGTTCTAAATTTGTCTTTTTAATCTACGTTCGCCTAAAAGCTTTGCGAGCGTATAATGGGATTTACGCAGTAGGATTTTACCGAGTCGACGATTCATTATTTCATTTACTGATTTTTACGTACACACATATCGTTCCAGTTAAGGAAGTTTAACGCTTATTATTACTTAACAAAGTTCATCAGGCATGCGAACGAGCATAATTACATAATTTCATTATATGCTTTCGAAAGTCTCGATTATGGATTCATATTTCAATTTTGTATGTGGATCGAAATAAGTCATCGCGATTACAAGATACCGATTTTATTTTTATTTTTCATGTATAGTGTATTTCATCTCGAGAACTTCATTATGTCGCAAATTACATTTGACGTAGATGCAATGTACCCCTATATAGTGCCTCTATATATATATCGAAGCGAGAACAGCCGAATGCAGCCAGAAATATTGAATTTTACAAAATTTTATTATTTTTATAGAGCCGAGCTTAAGCTTCTTTTAAAAGTTGCAGATTTATCAGTTTTTTTATGACATTCTGTTTGCATATGTTAAAAATAAAATCCGAAAGCAGGATGTCACGTGAAAATGTAAATGTCAGTTGACTTTTAAAAGGATTATGAAATATAAAATGGATTGACGTTTCGAATAAGCAGGAATAACATTATAGGCATGACTATATATCTGGAATATTGGAACGTGTTTGCAAACTATTCCGGATAATAATGAAAATTTGACTAACAGCTATATACGATCAACCATAAATTATCCTATAATTTACATTATCAATTTTGAACCAAATTATTCTTTTTCTTCGCACGAATGAAATTTAATATATACTACCTTAATATGATTAAGGTATATTATAATATGATTCATGGTAAAGAAGATCACCTAACATTTTTGGCTATCCTGCATGTCACTCGTGTAAATTATCATTTTCTTGTACACTTCATGTAAATATCGTAGAAACGTATGAAATGTATAAAGGTATAAAACGTATACATTTTATACGTTTATAAATTTTACACACTTTATAACATTTTATACATAATTTTGTACATTTTAATATACATTTTAAACATTTTATAAATTTTGTACGTTTTGTACTTTTTTTTTGTACATTTACTACATTTATACATTTTATACGTTTTGTACTTTTTATACATTTTGTACATATTTTTTTGTACATTTTGTACATTTTGTACGTATATTTTAGTACATTTTGTACGTATATTTTAGTACATTTTGTACATATATTTTGTACATTTTATACATTTTATACGTTTTATATGTTTATACATTTCACATATTTTATAAATTTTATAAATTTTATATATTTTGTACATAATTTTGTACATTTTACACATTTTACACGTTTTACACATTTTACACATTTTACACGTTTTGTATATGTTGCATAAATTTTGTACGTTTTCTAGGTTTTTTTATACTACATTTATACATTTTATACGTTTTATACTTGCAAATATTTCATTTTATTATATATGTTTATATATACCGTATTTAATATTTATTTCGTCTAATTATGGGTCCTAATAAAAACGCAGTCAAATTTTCCATTCTATAAACAACCAAAAATATAAAATCAAAGAATCGAATTATAACTGTCGTTTATACAACATTTTGGTTGTCAATAAATGAAAATCGTTTCCTGAATATATTTACCACTCGTAACACAACATACGATGAATTTGGCTGGATTAAATTTCATAAACTTTGGTGCAATGTATTTCGTAAAATATATTGTTTTAACCAAATCATTTCTGACATTTGCACATGATAAAAGAAAGTTCCAGCATATCAAGTTAAAAAACGATTTAACACGTATTTTCAAGCTCGCACTTTTTGTACAATTTAAATTTAAAAATCACTTTTTGCATGCGTTCATTGCTAACCTACGTATGCCATGATCATTTTGTACGAGTTTTCATTTGATCATCGAGCGCATAATCAATTAGCAAGTATAATACCATGTCTTTTACATGACTCATGAGTTCATTACAAAAAGGATCACTTTCGTTTTTTACAGTTCAAATATCACAAGCAGTTTAGCCAAATCATTGATATACTATATATTGTCGAAAAATAGTAAATTTTATTTCATTGAACGTTACGATAACATCAAGATTAAGTATTTGGATTCTCGTTGTTCTTTTGCATCCGAATCATATATACGATACACTTTGAATTTGGTAGAACCATTATGTTTATGACAAGATCAACGATGCTTCGTGCATAAGAGAATCTCGTTTAAACCTCTGCACCGTGAATATAAGCTCTATGCGACCGGAACTTTCCGTTCATGCTGGCCCAGATTGTCGAGTCGTCTGTGTGGCGATCATCGTTAAATAACGAAATGATTATTGCAAATCAAGTGGGGGACAGCAGGGGGCTTAACAAGTGCTTGATGCGTATATATATACATATATACTTTAAGCAAACGACCTTAATTGCGTATCAAATAACCACAAACGCCATATCGGCCATAACTATATATATCGCCCATCGATATCTATACACTGATAGTAGAATAGTCGGCGCTCTGATGTATATATGTATATATATGCATGTATATCGCGAAACGAGCGTGCCGTCATTAGGGATCTGGTTTTAGCTTCGTGGATTGAAATATGTGACTAACCAGCCGCCATCGGTCGCCGGTCGCATGGGAAAGAGAGAGAGAGAGAGAGGAAGAGAGGACGCACGCTCCGAAATTGATTGCCGCTCTCTCTGGGAATTCGATAATTATTACAGAGGCTGTTCCCTCTAATCGGGGGAATCCCCGCAAGTATACGCGTTGACGGCTGGGAGTACATAATAACAATCGACGACTTTATTCGAATCGAGAATTCGATTAGGCGGCTATACATGTTCTTTGGAAATATCTCGATGCGTTTCAGAAGCGAGATGCTTGACGAGCTGGGCGATTAATGCATCGTGTGCGTATTAATCCACTCAACGGGGTATTTAGTACGTGCTCTAGGCGAAATTGCTGAGCCCGATGAAAAGTTTCTCGGCTTGAACACAGGGCATAGTATTTCTCATGATTTCGCGATAACTTTTTTTTTTTTTTCGTTGCTGACAAATTATATTATATTTAAGTTGATTAGGCTATTTTTCAGATGCAGTCACGAATATAGTTTGAAGGATTTTGTATGATTTTACATGAATGATTTCATAGTAAGATCGTTAGTGATAATTGTCATGTTATTAGGAAGACAATTTATGGTTACTAATGAATAATTGGAATTTCTCAGCAGAAGATTCGGAAAAGCAGTAGTTCTCAATCACTTAAGAAATTCATCAAAACAGACGTTTTTTTCAAAATTTGACTTTGGAAGTGTGACTCTACATAACATATCCCATAACAAAAAAAAAAAAAAAAAAAAAAATTACCACTTATTAAATTAGTTCAAAATGAAATGAGAATTTTTATATCAGAAATAAATTTTTTTTTTTTTTGCATATAAGGGAAAATAATTTATTTCAGATAATCCTCGTTTAATTTTCAACCAATTTCAGTGATATTTCATTGAGATATTAATATTTCATTGAGGATTATATATGTTATGTTGTTATGTAGGATCACCCTTTCAAAGCCAAAATTGTGAAAATGACGTTCCAATCCTTATTTATTTATACTTTTCCTGTTTTGAGGTTAGGTGGATAACTATTCTACTTTGAAACCTCCTGAAGTTCTAAATATCGTTAATTTTCAATAAATTTTCATTCAGTCTTGTTTTTCATTTCATTAAAGTTGTGTATATAACAAAATTCTATGAAACTATGTAAATGTGTAAAAAATTCAAAATGGCGGACCTTAAAACGTCGTCCGAAATGAAAATTGTTTTGAGAAAATGTCAGGACGCGTTAACTAAAAAAATATAAGCTGTTTATAAAAAATGATAAGAGTGAAAACTTCTTAGAATTCATCGAAAAATACCCTGGAATCTTTTCAGATGTTTTTTTTTCATATCGCTAAGTATCATTAACTTTTAGGTTCGAAATCATTTTTCTATCCGAAAAAGGATGGATGTACTACCGGTTTTAAAGAAAAATGTTAGATTTACATTTTTTTTCGGTCTGAAAAATCACAAGTATTGGTGAAAAATTATGGTATGACTTTTTAAGCATTTTTTTTAAAGGAAGTTTTGACGTCATATTCTAAAAGAGCAAGCAATTTAGCGTCGGATATTACAGTGCCGGAAAATTTTGTTGGTACGTAATATGAAAAAATACAACTTTTTTATGTTTAGTATATTATTTATTTTTACTCACGGATAGCACGACTTCTAATTGGTCAGTTTAAAAAAAACCAGTGATTATTTGATTCGGTATGTATTTCCTGGTTTTTGGAGTGTTCGTTATAGTCGTTATCCTCGCTAAATTAAGAAAAATACAATATTTTTAATTTTAGAATATTACTGTGTTGAAATTTCTAATTGGTCAATTAAAAAAAAAAACGATATCTTTTATATTTAACATGTGTTCCACGAATTTCGAGCCATTATTGCTCGATGTTTTGTAATTAATTAAAATAACAACGCGGGTTTAAAGTTTCTCGCGATAATGTTTTTGGAATCCCCCCTCCATTTCAGTATTGGACATATGACCGAAAGTAACTACATTTAAGTTGATGTAAAATACAAGTACGGTCAACGTACATTCTTAAAATTTTGTTTTAATATTCTTTATTTTTTTAAATTATTTAATTGCATTTGTAGGTCTATATTGCAGTCTGAAACGTGGAATTTTATGAAAAAAATATATAGGTCCTTTTTTTGTTGAGCGACGAAATTGAATACTTCGAATCAACTTATAATACAGTTGGAAATAATGTAAATGTTAAATCAGGGAAAATTTTTTTATGATAATTATGAATTTCATGATAATGTAATTCATTGTATTTGATAACAATAAAAGAATTGGTTTTCATTTGCAAATCTCAGATCTGAAAACAAATGTTGATCAAGTTCTTAAATATACAGTATGTACACGTTAAAGACATTTACTATAAGTTCTTACTTAAAAAGCTTCTTCGTCCATTCATTTCATGAATAATAAAGTAATGGCACTCAATCTAATAAGATTTACTGATTTCGCGTACAGTATATAATAGAGCGTTTGTTAATAAAAATATTTCTGCTAATGAATCGTCTTCGCTAAAGATTGTCGATAGATTGCAAATAAAACAATAATAATTGTGAATAACTACAAAAGATTGTAGACGATACTTATTACAAATATAATACATCTAATTTATACCTCTCCGGTGTACTTCCTAAATGAATTCTCCTGAATTCGAATATCACAGCGAAAATGGGCACAAATTCGATTTCCATGGTTATGCTCATTTATTTCCCAAAGTTTAAAAAATTTCGAAAATTGTTTTAAATAAAAGTTGTAGATCTTTTTAAAATGAACAATTTATAGTGACTTATTATGAGTCTTGTAATGAAAAATTGAAGCATATAAAGTCGCCTAAAAACGGCAGAAAGTGGAAATAATTAAAAGGAAAATATGGCGTTTTATCCCAATGTAAAATGAACCGATGTAATTTATTTATACAGTAAAATGGACGGGATAAGGATCGCGTAGTCATATCCATTAATTTCATTATATAATGATAGGTTCATTAACGTTTCATGAATTTAATATACCGTTCATTATACCTTGTAAATATTCCCAGTTCAAAGTTCATCGACAGCGATCCGATAACCCTTGGATTAAGTTTCAAAATATTTCGTTAACCGAGATTGTACACCGCAATAAGGATTAAGCAAATATGGGCGTAATTGACGTTTAGAATTTGGATTGGCCCGGTAGTAAGTGGCGATAATCAATAGCACACGGTTAAAATTATATGGCGATAATTTTTCAATGTTTTTATAAGATTGACCTTGAGGTAATTTTATGATACCTAATTATTAATTCCTTGTTAGTTTCTTATATATATTTAATATATTTACCGATTTAAAAAATGTTGTGCAAATGTAAAATTAAAATTAAAAAATTTTAAAAATGTTAAATCAATTTTTTTACGCAATTACACATTTTACACATTTTGCACATTTTATACATTTTATACATTTTATACATTTTATACATTCTATACATTCTATACATTCTATACATTCTATACATTCCATACATTTTATACATTTTATACATTTTATACATTTTATACATTTTATACATTTTACACATTTCGCACATTTCGCACATTTCGCACATTTTACACATTTTACACATTTTACACATTTTACACATTTTACACATTTTATACATTTTATACATTTTATACATTTTATACATTTTATACATTTTATACATTTTATACATTTTATACATTCTATACATTCTATACATTCTATACATTCTATGCATTTTATACATTTTATACATTTTATACCTTTTATACATTTTATACATTTTATACATTTTATACATTTTATACATTTTATACATTTTATACATTTTATACATTTTATTCATTTTATTCATTTTGCACATTTTATATACATATTATACATTATTGTACGTTTAGTACATTTTTTATATATTTACTACATTTAGATCAATATATAAAAAAGTCATGACCTGCATCTCGCAATCTCGAAGTGATTGTTGTCGGTATAGCTTCGAAGCCGATTGGTCGGCATTCGAAATGAA
>JAPYZR010006180.1:0-12117 GCA_030522945.1 Trichopria nigra
TTTAAATAATCGAATCCGCGACATATGTGGTGCGCCAGTGGTTCTCATTTCAGCGATATGCGCGTATGCCAAGAGCGTATGCCAACTTCAGCCTGATGATCTTTTGGTCTCTCGTGCGTTGAGAAAGATGCTCCAGGACAATCGAGCACTTTCTCAAAAAAACTTTTTTTTTTAATTCTTTACTGCTGGTATTATCATTCAATACTTTGTCAATTATTTTCTCAAAATTGTTCAAACACTCAATTTTTCCTTCAATTATAAAAAAAGAAAACCTTCTCCATTCATCCGCATCTTTTGATTTTCCCTGTGTTTTCGTTTATTTTTTATTTTCTATCCTTGTAGAAAAAGAGGGGCACCTATCGCAACGATCGACTGCGTACGCGAAGCTTTAAACCGCCTCGCTTGGTTCCGAATTATTGGCGAAATTTCCCGGCTGGCATTTTCCAGCGAACTGCTCAGCTTTCTCTCGCCGTCGTTCGTTTCTCGGGGCTTTTTCTCATTTTTCAAGCTCCCCACGCCCCTCTCGCTTCTGCCCGCGCATCTCCCACCGGGACCGCTATACGGGAGCGAAGGAGGTACGGGAAAAGAGAAAAAGCGAGAGAAAAAGTGAGTGAGAGAGAGAGAGAGATAGTGGAAGGTAGATGGTCTGGCCGTTGCCGGGGTATCGCGTCACGTTGCATTAGCGAGGTGTCGACGAGGTACTCGACGTCCTCGAGGCTTTTCCTTCCGCAACCCCATTCGTTCGTCCCGTCCTCGTCCTTTTTCGCGGACGCCATATATACTCGGCCATTCCTTTCCGCATTTTCCCATACGGCCATCTCTCTACCCCTCACTCCCTAACCCCTGTCTATCTCTCTTTCGTATTTGTCTTCTTTTTTTTATCTTTACTCCTTACACTTATACAGGGTATAATCCAAAAGTCCCGGTACGGCGAAATAGCTCGGTGGAAATTCTATTTTCGAGGAAAAATGTCACGTACGAAACTTGCAGAATTTTGTCCCTGGCTGTTTGATGGTACCATTGAATTTGACCTTGAACATGACCTTGGTGGTTATTCTTTTTTTTTTTAATTGGAACCCCTATTTTGAAGACCGGCAATCGATAGAGCGGACAATTTTACGTCAGAAACGATAGTTTTTAATCTGTACGAATGTGACCTTCAGAAGATTAGATAAAGGTCAAAATGGAGGGTTTTCCTAAAAAAAAATTGCTCCAACCTTCAGATATAACCTTGAAAATTAACTTCGAGGTAAATCCTGAAAAGTTGGAAGAAAACGGCTTCTGGACGATTCTTTTAACGTTTGACCTTTATTTGACCTTCCGATGGTCACACTCTTACGGATCAAAAATTTCCAGCTCTTTTCGAAACCGCGACAATAAATGGAGGGTTCCCGTTTAATAAAATAATCTTGACCTCGAAATAACCTTCAAGGTTATTCAACGGCACCATTATAAATAGCGAGGGAAAATGGTTGGGAGGGGTTCTTGTGTGAATTTTTTGAAATTCTATATGCGTCAAGTTTTTTGACTACGGCGATAGAAATACTCTAACTAATGGGCCCATATTTATTTATTTATTTATTTATTTATTTTGCATTTCCTTAACCCAGATTTCGCCTCGAGGCGCACTGTGTCTGTCTCGTCACGTATATTCCCCCCATGCAAAGTCACAAAATTCGGTATCGACCAAACGGCATCCATAAAAAAAAAAAAAAAAAAAAAAACCACAGGTTCGTGACTTTTGAAAACAGAGAGGATGAACTTCCATGACTCGATTACGTGTTTTTATCGACTGCGCGTATTAAGAGCGGCGGAATACGTCACGTAAATATAATATATATATATATGCACATATACCAGGTCGTATTGTTTAATCGAAAATGTTGTATCTATTTATTTGACGTGAAAAATGTCAATTTTTAAAAATGGTTTATGGAATTTGCAACTATTTTTTTTTTTTTTTTTTTTTAAGTGTTTTTTTGTAAAAATAACGAAATTATGTAGATTAGAAATGTGCAGTATGTTAATTAATTGATTAATTAATTACAACAAGGTAAATGTAATGCTAATAATATAATATAATTGTTATTATTAAAGACGATTAAAAATTTATAAATCATCGATGAAAATTGTTCCAAACAACAAAATCAAGTTTGCTAACGCCAGTGGAAGCCGGTGCATATCCGGTGAACGAGTAAGACGGGGGTCATGGACTTACTCTGCCATCAGGGCCGTACCGCGCAACATCCCCGGGTGCACGTTGTTGGGCATCCCGCGCACGTACTATATATCATTCTTTACCTATCCACCAACCACATCTGCCCTCGACTCTGGCAATCCCGACGCCGCCAATGGCAGCATCCGCGAATCCTTTGCTTTTTTGTGCATTTGGTAAAATATTTGATTTTTCTTTCTTTTTTTCTCTTTTAATGCAAATATCCTGATTTATTTCGGTGACTATGGTAGAAATGACGAAAACAATGAAAATTGACGATATATTAGAAAATGTGTGGAACTTTATTGAATTATTACATCGATTTTCAAATTACTTTTATCATTTGTGAATTTTATCATTTTTTTTTTTATGAACTGTACTTTTAGAAACCATTTCGAATGTTTTGTTCACATCGATTGTTTGCTGTGTTTACTTTGTTTAGTTTGAATACTTTATTCTACTATTTCATTTCTCGTTTCATAATTTTGTTAAGGATCATTTCATCATTGTGTTTTGTGTACCATTTTGTATGTTTTCTCGTTTTCATTACTTTCTTTATTTGCTGCGTTTAATTTGTTTAGTTTGAATACTTCACTCTGCTATTTTCACGTGTTTCATGATTCTTTTAACACCCATTTGGTCATTTTTTCAATGATCCATTTCATCATTTTTCACGAACGACACTTCATAATTTTCTTATGAACATTTCATCATTTTCTTCTGTGCCATTTTGTATTATGTTTTCTCGTTTTCATTACTTTCTTTGTTTGCTCCGTTTAATATGTTTAGTTTGAATACGTTCTTGTACTATTTCATTTTTTTGCCAGGACCATTTCGTAATTTCCTATCAACAATTCACCATTTTTCATGTGCCATTTTTTACGTTTTTGATTTTGTCTTCGTCACTTCGTTTTTCATTCGCTGCGTACGATTTATTTAGTTTCAGCATTTAATTGTATTTTCCATTTGTTTCATAATTTTCTCATGAACACTTCATCATTTTTTACGTGCCATTTTGTTGTTTTCTCATTTTCTTCACTTCGTTCGTTTGCCGTGTCCAATTTTTTACTTTCAATTCCGTGTTTTTACTGTTTGACTCGTTTGGTAATTTCTTTCGTGGTCATTTCATCATTTTGTATGAACGTTTCACCATTTTTCTACGTGCCATTTTTTAAGTTTTTTTTTTGTTTTGTTCTCTACTTCGCTTCGTTTTTTGTTTGCTGCGTACAACTTTGTTGTACTCTTCACTTATTGTTTCGTAATTTTTTAGAGGACAATTTCATAAATGTTTTATGAACAATATATCATTTTTCATAAACATTTCATCATTATAAACATTTCATCATTTTTTTTTGTACCTCGTTTGTTTTTGCTGCGTATAATTTACTTAGTTTCAATAATTTATTATTATACTATTTCATTTGTTTCATAAGTTTTTAAAGAACCATTTCATAAATGTTTTCTGTACATTTGATCATTTTTTCTGAACATTTCATCATTTTTTCTGGACATTTCATAATTTTTTTTTAATGAACGTTTCATAATATTTTTTTGTTGTGCTTCGTTTGTTTTTGCTGCTTATAATTCATTTAGTTTCAATATTTTACTATTCTATTTCATTTATTTCATAATTTTTTAAAGAACAATTTCATCATCTTTTTTATATGCCATTTCGTACACGTTTTCTCGTTTTCTTCGCCTCGTTCGTTTCTTTGCTTTGTTCAATTCGTTTCTTTCATAAGTGTATATTTTTTTCATTTCATTTCCTTGTTCGTTTCGTGCATACATCAAGCGTTCCTTTGATTCATTTATTTTCTCCAATTTCATACAAGTGTTTCATGAATTCCATTCAATTCTCATCGTTCCTTTTGGATTTTCGCTTCGTTCCGCCATTGCGTTCCATCATTTTGCATATTGCAGTATTTTTTATATCGAAAAACAAAAATTGAAAATGATACGCAACAAATTAGGGGAAAAGGAACGACGGGAGCAAGGAGAATGCGTAATGAAGAAAACGTACAAGAAAGAGGAAACCAATCAACCGGACGCGACTAATGAAGGATAGCCGAAAAAATTGTAATGGAACAAAATGCCCGAAATAGAAATGGAAGAATCGAAGTGACATTTCGGTTAATAGATCGAGAGGAATATGACGCGGGACCGGTGAAACGATGGAAATGAAATTTCGCCATTGACCGATACACAGAAATATTATATATATATATATGATATTTTTTTTTATAAAACTTAAAAAATGAAAATTTCTTCATCGAAAGATGGCTATCATTTGTTTTCTTTTTCTTTTTTTTTTTTTATATATAAATTATACATTTCAGATGACTTTCCAAAATGCTACGATGAAAGTCACTCCTCCGCTTCTATAGTTGCAATTGGCAAAGAAATTCACCCGGCAAATTATTCAGATTGCGCTTTAATTCAATCGCGGTCGTTACCAATATTCGACGTATTTTTGAGGAAAAAAAAGCGTATCCTCATGAATTATTCCCGTGGGACGACGGAAAATCAATACTCGGGCAAAATTTGTTCACCTCCGAAAAGCGAAAACCTTGAATACCGAATGATCGTCTTCTTTAATAATTCCAATTCCGTAGGCATAATTTTCCATCCGCGTGATGCCGTAGTTTCTCCCCTCCCCCCATTCGCCACCATCATTTATTCGTCCGTTGTCGTGTCCATTTTTCCACGTATTCCTTACACACACGCACACACACACACACACACGCGTATAATTTATGGACAATTGCTTGAGTCCTTCATTTTCTTTGTCGTTCGTTTAATTTTTGTCAATATATCCTATATCCGCCACGTCCTTTCTCGACGACCCCCCCCCCCCCCCCCCCCCCCCCCCCCCCCCCGCCCCCCCCCCCCCCCCCCACACCCGCGGGCGGGTAATACCATATCGTCTACGACACTATACATACGCGGATGAGGCGCGGTGGCGTTCAACCCCGTTCCGAAGACGTCGAACCCTACTTATACCCCGATAGACTTTGGCCACGCTTTTTCTGTCGGTTCGCTCGGTTTTCGTGCCCTTCTTGTAAGTCGTTTCTTTTCATTTCAATTCTCTCTCTCTATCTCTCTCTCTCTCTCTCTCTCTCCTGTTTCGTTTCATCCTCGGCCATTCATTTATGCTCCACTTTCGACGGCATCTTTAACCCACTTGAAGCGAGATGTCGGTACGAGTTCGATACGATTCTCGAGGCGAAACAAATTTCGCGTAAGCGAACGAAGAGCGTTTGAAAGAATAAGAAAAGTGAGAGGAATAAATAAATAAATAAATAAATAAATAAATAAATAAATAAATAAAAATAAATAAATAAAAAATAAATAAATAAATAAACAAGTAAATAAATAAATAAATAAATCAATCAATCAATCAATATACCTGGGGAAAAAATGGATTCAGATATTATATCTGAATCATATATGGTTATATCAGGATCATATAAGTTCCAGATATGGTCATATATCATTGAGATACTTATATCAGGTCAAAATCCATATATAATTATATATCGTTATATCTGGAACATATATAATCCAGATCTAGTCATATATGATCCAGATATAATCATACATGATTCAGATATTAAATTATATCTAATCCATTTTTTCCCGGGATAAATAGGACGAAGTCGTTAATTTGAATTTCACTAAAGGTAATTTAGTGAAATTCTATAGGGAATTCGTAGATTTAAAAAAAAACTCACTATATAGTCGGATTAATTTTAGTATTAATGAGACAATTTTATTTAAGTGAAACGTCACTTTACATTATTTATTTCTTACAAGGTACGAGTAAAATGTGTCATAGGAACTTTTGAAAGTGAATAGATGTGATTGTTACATAAACGAAATAAGGATAAATTGAAAAAATAAAACTGAAATCTGACGCGAGGAAAATTCTACTATATGGCGCTTTTTTAAGTCTTGGTAGGGGTTCTTATATCTTATACCTTCCCTAAAATTTTAAAAATTCGTGGTGAATCGATATATTCGCTACCCTCGAAGCGCATATATACATATACCAATAAGTTTCATGAAAATACAATAAAAACGATTAGATATATAATGAATTTTTATTTCAAAAATGAGTTTTATTGTTTTTCCTTTACAAATATCAACAAACGCATAAGAAAATTTACATAACAACTTGTATTTTTCCATTCTCCAACATGTTATTAAGGTAAATATACAAAAAATAAAATAAAAAAATAAAAATTGCGAATCACGAACGATAATTTCTTCTATAGAACAAAATACTTAGTTTTCTCGTCAATTTTTAAAATATTTTGTTTTCTAGTTTTTTTTCAGAATTCATAAAAAATAATAAATTGATTTTTCTCTAGATTAAAAAAAAAGTGTATCTTTTTCTTCTTCATTCAAAACAAAACATTTTGAAAAATTGACGAGAAAACTAAATATATTTCGAAACATTGACGAAAACAATGAAATGATAAGTAAAAAAGTTTAAAGAAAAATTGAAATCGAAAATCCTAACCTTAGAAACTAATCATTTCTCGTCGTTTTATTTTCGCGTCCTCGCCTTTCCCTCCATCTGTCTCCATTCTTTAATTGTCGCTTACTATTTCTCGCGTTACATTTCCCCTTTTTACATAATTTTCCTTCTATACTACCTCATTATTGCGTAATATTTAATAACCCCAAAGAGAATCCGAAATCGATACGCAAATGTAGCGTGAAATCTTCAGGAAATTACGTAAAAATCTATAGTACAGAGAGAATCCAATTTTTCATAAATAACGAAGCATCGTTTTTACTGAATATATTCATTGTATATTCATACATTTCTGCAACATTTCATGAATACGTAATGTTCTTGATGATTGCATTCCAGTAAGTATTTCAGTAATTGCATTCGATGATTTTGCAGGATGACAACCACTATATAACGATATTGAAAACAAATCCATCGATTATAAGAACTCTTTTCCGAAGCTTTGCAAAGATACAATGCTTTTTTAAATAACCCCGTCTTATCAGGAGCAATCATTTTATTGTTTTGGGAATGCCACATTTCGTCCGTCAGAATCAAAAGTCTATTCCCTTTAATATTAAAGCACGTGGTTTAAAGTAATTTTAAATGCCACGAAATTGAAGTCTTCGATGATAAAAAAGAAAAACCTTCTTTTATAGATCTGCTGCTTTAACGTTTAAACATTTTGAACGTATAATACTTCGACTTAGCATTTGACAAAAAATTGTTCAAAAATTGCAAGAAAAAAAAAAATCCCGAAAAATTTAAATCTAAATTTATCAATTAGAAATCGAGATATCCCTGATTGAAAAAGAAAAAAAAAATATGCTAAACTTAAGAACTCTACGATTCATTACAGAGAAATGTATCGAATTGAAAATAAGAAAATAATTAAAATTCTTAAAATATGCAGAAAACAGTCGTGGCTTTATTAAAATTGACCAATCAGAAGTCGAGATATTCCCGATTATAACAAAGGAATGATCAAACCTTAAAAAATCATATATCTCGTTTCATTTACTAAAATGAAATGGTATCGTTGCAATTATAGAATACTCGAGCGCTCGGCCAAATGCCGCATGGGCAAATATATATATATATTATATAATATATAAGAACAATGTATACGCGCGCAGGATGATGACATTAAAGTTGATACTCCTGAAAATAGAATTGGAAAGGAGCTGCAGCGAGATCGGAGGTACGAGCAGGGTTGATTCGTAAATTTTCCAAATTATATATATGGCGCAATAATTTATTCAAACGGCGAAAGTTTCGTGCTTGAATAATAAACGGAATATTTCAACCTATAGATGGAAAAAGGACCGGGGAGACTAATGGTCGCTCAAACCGATATATAGTCGCGCGCAACGACCAAACTTCGGGGTAAGAAACGCCGACTATATATATATATATATATATATACAGGTCGTCGAGCAATTATTCCCGGGGTTTAAACTTCTCCGACACAACTTTTTAATTATCTGCGAAACAAATTTTTCCCCGAAAAAATAACAACGCCAACGAAAAGTCTGTGGGGTGGCTCTGTAACCCTCTCGCCGCGTTTCGTTATTTTACCTTAGCGTTACGTTCGTCAGGGGGTTCTGTATAGTAGGACAGTTACCGACCTAACCTCCAAATAGGAAAAGGATAAATAAAAAAGAATTGACACGTTTTCCTTTCAAAATTCCTTCAAAAAATCATCGTGTATAATCCCCGAAAAATTATCGGTGACATTGGCTCGAAATTAAAGGCGGATTCTCTTTGCATATGATATGTAGAATCACCCTTTCAAAGCCCAAATCTTGAAAAAACGTTTCAATCATTCAAAATTCAAACGTTTTATTTATACTTTTATTATTGAAAAACTCGGTCGGTAACTGTTCTACTTTAAAACCCTCTTAAGGGGGTTCTAAAGTAGAACAGTTACCGGCCTAACCTCGAAATACGAAAAATGTAAATTATAAATGATTGAAAGGTTTTTTCAAAATTTGGGCTTTGGAAGGGTGATTTGATATGACATATAAGGTTCTTCAACAAAATTCCACTAATAATAATGAAAAATTCAGTGAACATTTTTGGAAATAAATTATTTTTCCATACCTACCTCAAAAATAATTTGTTTCCAAAGTTCTCATTTAATTTTGAATGATTTCTGCTGGAATTTTTTTGATGATTGTATATGTTATGTAGAATCACCCCTCCAAAGCCCAAATCTTGAAAATACGTTTAATTCACGTTTTATTTATACTTTTATTATTGATAAACTCGGTCGGTAAGTTCTACTTTAAAACCCTCTTAACGCTATTTTTCTCATTACATAAAGTTTACTTCGCTTTCAATATTTTTTTTTCTTTTTTTTGTTTGTGATATTTTTAATCGTGACTTGGTTGTCGCAGACCCAGGCTGATCTATACTCGAAAATCATTTTTTTTTTTTTATAAAAAAATAACTTTGTTACATTCGTTAAGAGTTGAAATATTCTTGTTAATTGTATTATTAAAAAGTATGAATTATTATTTTTATATTGTATATATATATATAGCAAATTTTCTTTCAAATTGTCAAATTTCTAGCATTCCTTGGACGTTTAAATATATATATTATATATATTATGTGTGTGTGTTTGTGCAAAAAAGAGGATAATTTCTGACGGGCCTATACGCGGGAACGGATACGAGTCACGACCACTTCCGGTTCGCTCGTGCGCGTTTCGAGTCTCTCGCCAGGTTACCCGCATATATACATACATATATATATACATATATGTATATATATATATACGTATATTATATGGTATATATATATGCGCTCGAAAACTCGTGTCTACATCAGGAGCGTGCGTTATATACCCCGGGTCCCTGATCGATATTGCGACGGCGATGGCGACGCGCATCAAAATATATATTCATATATTTTTATATATATACGTCAGCTGCACATTAGGAAATTCAACCGAATCCGACTAACTAAAAACACAGGGCCCAATTCGCCGGCATAATATCCGCGTCGACCTACATCCTTCGAAATACTTCGTTTTTCCGCGCTGCACATCCACTCACACACACACATATATGTTTACGTATATATATATATCACATTTTGAATTAGAATTTCGAAAAAATACAATGGAACTGGAAAATATTGAAACATTTGTTCGTAACAAAAAAAAAAAAAAAAAAAAAAAAAAAAAAAAAACTTAAGCAACACCACAGACAAACAGTAGTTTTTTTATTACGTAAAAATATACGTTTTCTGGATATGTAGGGATCCAACGGGCGAGCCAATGTTCGAAAGTAGTGTATTTTTTTATGATATATGCGCTTTTCAAAACGGACAACTGTGCGCAAAGTTCGCGCTTTACGCACGCATCGTGTCAAAATATACGTACTGTACGTTTTCGAATCGTTCTAATGTATGTTTTTAATTTGTTCGTAAATAATCTATCGCGAATGTCAAAAATTCCACATTTCCAAGCATATATGAGACATTACTGCGCGTAAATTATATAAAAATATCAATTGTTCATACGCTCTTGGTAAAATATACACATAAGGGGGTTCTAATGTAGAGCAATTACCGACCTATAGATTTTCGACTGAAAGCTTGATTGCCATAATTGTGCCTAAAAAGCTTCCATCGATAATTATTTATTAATACTTTTCTTGTTTTTAGGTTAGGTCTTGAACTCCCCTAATTCATAACTCACCGTTAATATAAATAATTTATAAATAATAATAATTATCCGAAAATATTTTTCGAAGTAGTTACAATTTAATTCTTATAATTTTTCACAATTTCCTTCATTTTTCACTATACCATAATCGGTAAGAGAAAGAAAAAAAACAACAACATTCCTATCATTATATACTTTCGAATTATTCATCAAATAAATTCTTAATACGTCATAAATAAAGTCCACTCCCGAATACCGATAAGGAAAACGTATTCTCTGGACCCCGTTGCTCGCAGAATTTTGAAAATATGTTACGGCAGTGCGTATGCGTTTGGAATACAGTGTATATAGGAGGAAAAGAGATAAACGGGAAGAGACTGCCGGTGACAGCTCGTGAGAAAGAGAGAGAGAGAGAGAGACGTAAACCAGGGAACGTGGAAAAGGGAAGAGAGAGAGAGAGAGAGAGAGAGAGAGAGAGAGAGAACGAATTTGCAGTGCAATGGTAAGGTGAGTAACGCTTTCAATTAAAACGCTGACATCGCCGCATTGCAGCAGTCGCTGGTGGATTACGTGCTCTGTGTTGCCACGTTCATTCTAGGACTGAATGGGAGTGTACCGCGATTCTTCCTCGCTATATCGTTGTGCCTGTGCGATTTTTAAGCAAATGTTCTTTTTGTTTTTTATTCTTTTAACAAAGCTGAAACAAATGCGAATATTGGTCGAACGAAACAAAAACGATAGGAAAGTTACAGAAATGCCAATGACGAATAATTGAACAGATTGAATTAGGTAAAATCGTAACGAACGAAAGAAAATACTCGATCATCTTCGATAATTGTTATTTTCTATTTTCTATTTTTGTTTGTTTGTTTGCAAAACAAGTACAATGATCGATACAATAAAACAATGTTTTATTGCAATCCTTACTAATCTTTAGGAGAATCAAGAAGAAATTGTAAACATTCAATGTATTGCATGAAAACAAATGTAAAAAGTTCATTAAAGAATCCGTGACTCGCGAGAAACACAACCGCAACGCCATCTATCACGCCGTATCGATCACTGTGTACAAGTATGTAATTAACCGATGTAAAAATTGTAGATTAATGCGCGTCAACGTTTTCGAAAGTATATAAACACCGTCATACTTTATAAAAATCATTATGATGATATTAAAAGTTGATTTCATTCGCTGAAAACTTGAACCTGTGTACGTAAAAATTTATTCGCGTATCCATGACTTTCGAGAAAGACGACCGTAACGTCATCTACCCTTTCATTTTAACAATACCTTGTAAACATATGTATATATATATAAGTACATGTTTTACAATCATTAATTTTGTTGGCGAGATATAAAATATATATACACACGATATCTAATTACTGACGACAGATGGCGTTGCGACCGTTTTTCTCGCAAGTCATGAATTTGTACATGTTTTCATTTAAAAATATAAGTGTTTACACGTATATTTCATACGATTATTATAATTTATTTGTTTTTACAATGTATCGGCATCATGGAAAGTGCGTATCTTATCTTCGACGGTAGATGGCGTTCCGACTGGTTTTCTCGCAAGCCATGGATATATACGTTAATAAATTTATGACGCTGAAGTTGGCGAAAGATTCGCAGCGAAAGATTCGGAAAAGCAGTGGTTCTCAACTTAAAGACATTTTCACGAAAATAGGCGATTTAAAAGA
>JAPYZR010006181.1:0-14418 GCA_030522945.1 Trichopria nigra
AATTTTTTTTTTTTTGGAGTTCTTTCGTCAATTCAACTCGAAATATTAAAATAATTTCTATTCTCGTCTTAAAATCAGTTGAGTCTGAAGTTTAAAAATATGTATTGAAAGGAATTAAAAAGTGTCAAGTTATCACATCTTTATCAATATGTTTATCAAGACCTTTTATAATCTTAATCTTATCTTTTTATTTGTCCTCCATAGTCAAGTTTGTAACTGTATTATTTCTTACTTCGTAGTTTGTGATGAGGGAACTACAGGTTATTTTGCAAGTTTTTTTTTTAACATTTTATACGCCACAAGTGCCTAACAATACTCCAAAATAAAGACTCCAAAATAAACAACGGATTTTAACACATTAAATTTAGTGGCCTTTTTTTCAATTGCATTGATACCGAAATTAATGAGAAATTTACTTTTTATATATAATATATTTTGATTGGCTGTTTTGTCCTTTGCAGTAATATGTTTTCAAGTTTGATATGCAAATAATTTTATTTCCAGTTATTGAAATGCGCTTAAATTAAAAATGTCAGGAGAATTGAAAATATTTTTGTTCCACTGTATTGTAATTTCTTTGGAAGTTTTGTTTCGACAATACAATATATAAAGTTGTATTTAATATTTGTGAAAATTCGTAAAGCTTTTCACCCAGAAAATTGTCATTATTTTGTCAACTGGTCGTTGCAAGCTGATAACTAGTTTCTGATTCTTTTGATGGCAAAACTCCTTGACCAAGTTTTATTTTTACTTCTTTTGGATATACTTGTTTATTTCATTTCTTTCTTATCTTATCAGATTATTTACTAATCAAAAATATCGTCGTTAACGTCATGTACTTAAAAAGTTCACGGAAATAACGTAATTTCGACGATTTATGTATTTCCAGTCATCGAATACGAAATCGAAGGATATGCAGGTACATCATCTTTTCAAGCATAGCATCGGCGATTTTTGCAACACTAAATTTTTTTTCTTATAACAACAAACGGCAACGTATATATATCGTGAAATCGATCGTTAATGCGTCGCGCGATAACGAATCGCTGCCGTCGTTGTTCCTCGTGTCGTCCGACTTGCATATTTGTTTTTCGTATATATAGACAATAACGATATGAAGGGTTAGTCGTCTCTCTCTCTCTCTCTCCCTCTCTCTATAGAGTCGCAGCGATTCGCGCATCCTCCGACAGCTCCGACTGCCACGTCCGTATACATATATATATACGAGCGGGCGCAGCACCTGTTTTCGAATTTGACGTTCTCCCATCACGTACATACGTCTGTCCTGGGTGATGCGTGGGTGTCGCGGCGCACAATGGACAACTGCCGACAGTGCCGTCGTCGCCGCCGGCTTTTGCTCCGTCGACGGTGACACTGCACATTCCCCGACACCCCCGTCCTCTGCCCCGGAAAGTCCCCGGGCTGCGTCCTGATTGAGCCCCGACTTGTCCAATTCTCTTATACTTTTTGCATGCAAAAAACTGCTCGTGCGCGAGAGAGATAGAGAGAGGAAAACATAGAGTACCGGACGATGTGGCGCACCGGTGAGTGACGGCCTAGACTCGATAGGGATTTGGCTTAGGAATGTTAGAATTCGTGGGGATGGTATAAATGCGAGAGACGGCTAGGTCGCGGTTCAAGGCCGGAACCACTATACGACTCACGCTCGTCAAACTGTCAAACAGCTGTTTAACTTTGACGCCCCGATTCTTGAGGATACTCCTTACCGCATACCTCCCCAATGTTCCAGTGAAGTGTTTGAACTTGACTGCTAAGCGATGGTGTTTATTTTTTTTTTTTTATGTGAAACGAATACTTATGGTTCACTTTTTGCAGGAGGAGATGGCACATACTACCTCAAAGTATTGGTCCCAGGTGTGGCCGCTGGTGCCATCATTGGAAAAGGAGGCGAGACAATTGCCCAACTCCAGAAGGACACAGGAGCCAGGGTGAAGATGTCCAAATCGCATGATTTTTATCCAGGTACAATGAACAGTGTTGACGTTGCATGGCTTGACCGCTTATATAATATTAATTAATACATCCGGTTCGATTGTACATGGGCGCAACAGTCTGTAATATAAGTTTAATTGGTTTTTCAGGCACAACAGAACGAGTATGTTTGATAACTGGCAGTGTAGAGGCTATTATGGCAGTAATGGACTTCATCAGCGACAAGATCAGAGAGAAACCAGACCTAACGTCAAAAACGACAGTTGATTTTGATTCTGGCAAAGCGTCTGCAGAAAGGGACAAGCAGGTGCGGAAAATTAAGCCTTATAAATCGGATAGTTTAAAAATAGTGCGAGGTTGAATGCCTTGTATGTGTTGCAAGGCTTACTTGAGTTGGAATTTTCTCAATATCCGTATCAGACATCTAATTCTGTTATGCCAATCGGACACTTTTCCCCTCACATGGCATGCACGCATTCAAAGTGACATAATTGTTTGTGTGTGACTCGTGCTTGTTAGCAATGACCCAGTTAGAAGCATGTGTGGCTAATGATCTGAATCACTTATAACAACATTGCAATGTCGAATGCCTGTTTTTTTTTCGACTAGAACTATGTAGAAACAGCTTCTCCTTTTTTGATAACTCTCGGGCATCGTGTAGCCCTGACCTTATGCACAATTAAGCTTCCAGCTACTAGATGAATTTGTTAGTGGTAGCATTGTAGGCAATTCAATATTTGCAGACGTGTTATGTGTAGTTTGTTATGTATAACAAATGTCAATCTCTTTGTAAACATTTTTTCATTATTATAGGTTACTATCGAAATTATTATTATTTATTCATTAAGTATTTAAGCAATTACTGTTTATTACGTAATGAAATCTAAACTAGAAAACATATCTATACAGTTTTTGTAGATTATTCTGCAATTTAAGTTAATCATGTTTACAGATTAGACGCAATATTTTGTTTGTATGCATTTAAAAATAATTACGTGATTTGAAAGTCCAATATGACAATCCTTGATATCGAAGCATATGTATTTTCGCCATATTTTTAATTCTCTCAATGACAATTTTTGTATTTTCATTTTTTGTGTAATTACGATATTATTCATAATTACGTTCTTTAATTTGTTATGTTTTTATTAAAGTAAACTTAATGTGTCTCACGTATCATTCGACTAAAGGAAACTGTCTTTGCGAGTTTTTTTGAACGAACAATTAATAATCATATTTCCTTACTCATGCATGACGTATGCACACATTTTCACAATTTCCATACTTTAAATGACACTGAAGAAAATGTTTTCATTGCTTTTTTTCAATGATTATACCCTACAAAATATTTTTGCTGCATAAAAGTAAGTAAATTAACTTTTTTATTTCTTTTTTTTTTTTTTTTTAGAATTGCATTAGAAATATTAATTCGTTTTCTGAATATTGCCGATTTTGCTAATTAACAGAAGGAAAGAAGAAATGTTTTATTGTATTTACGACTCATTTGCGTTCATTTTCATTGAATAAACGTATGGCCTACTATTAAACTAATTAACGATATTCGTTGTGAAACTATTGCAGGTAAAAATTTTAGTGCCGAACAGTACCGCGGGAATGATTATAGGAAAGGCGGGAAATTATATTAAACAAATCAAAGAAGAATCGGGATCGTACGTTCAAATTAGTCAAAAGGCTAAAGACCTATCCCTGCAAGAACGATGCATCACAGTTATTGGGGAAAAAGAAAACAATCGTAATGCTTTGCTAATGATCATAGTGAAGGTTGCCGACGACCCTCAAAGTGGATCGTGCCTGAATGTCAGTTACGCGGACGTAAGCGGTCCTGTTGCCAATTACAACCCGACCGGAAGTCCGTACGCTCAGGCGCCCGCAACAACTCCAACCTACACTTCCACTCCCGGTATCAATACAGGTGAGAGTCTCTCTTATAATCATATATTGTTTTGGTGTTTTGTTAGAAAGACGCTATCGATTACCCGTACCCATAACTGAATGTTCCGAGCGAGTTCACGCTATTGACGCAGAAAATCAATAATATGGAACTACGAAGGATTATTTTACTGAAAAATTTATCGAGGTTTAACAAATGTGACGAGGACTGCAGAAAGTTGTTTGCAAGTTTTATACCGCGATAAAGTTGTGAGAAGTTATTAATGTATTGCTAATTTCAAATCTGTCGAAACGCGAATCTCATCACGTACGAGAATTCAATTCTGTGCAAAGTCCACAAACCTCGTAAGAATTTAGGAGATTGGTAATTTCTCAAAGGACAAGAAAAATAATTCGTCACGTCGACCACTATTTTGGTAATAAGACACTGATTTAAAAAATCTAGTATGAAAAATTCATTATCGGGTGCGCGTTTACGAGACATTTTAAGTAAATAGAAAATAGCGTTTTGACGAACAATTTTATGAAAGACTTGCGTCGTAATTTTATGAAAGAATTGCGTCGTAAATTCGTGCGGTTTTACATATTTGTGCAAATTTGCAATTTAAAAAAAATGTTCTCAACGTTTTTTTTTTTTTTTTTTTTTTTTTTTTTTTTTTTTTTTTTTTTTTTTTTCTTTTTTTTTTTTTTTTTTTTTTTTTTTTTTTTTTTTTCGTAAAGTTGGACTAGTTTAAACAATTGATTTAAGATGGTGACAATTTACAAATCAATTTGGTGTTTTGCTATTATTATTTATAAATCTTCTTACAATAATTCATTATAGTTATTTCAAATAAATATAAGGAACTATAAATGTAATCAAACTTTTCATTGGACATTTTGAATTATTATTCACATTCGAATTTAATTCGTATTATTATTTCTTCTTTTCACAAACAGATTTGTGGCGGTATTGTAATTTAACTTAAAATGTCGTCGAATACACAAATACTTTCGTTCAAAGCCTTTGCTTTCGCAGACTTAAATAATCAGCCAGCTCGAGAATATTCGTTGTAATCCGGCATGATATCTTCTTCTAAAGTCTGATTGAGAGATTATTGCATTTACGAACGAAGACTGTCTATAAGGAGGCTCTCGGTATAAGAAGCGATCACACCACCTCGATTTTTCGAATATTTAACGCTCGCACGTCGATTGTATCTCCCAGCAATTATAATAATTAGCCGGGAATGGGAAATGTTAATTTCACAAATTGCCTGGAAATCATCCAACTAAATGTTAGATAATCGATTTCGAATGCTATCTTCGATAAAGTTACGTAATGACGAGGCTAAACGTTCTTCGCGTAATTGCGAAAAATCTGTTGGAATCTCGCGAACGCTTTCTGAACCTTTACCGTGTGCACACCCGCAATGGAAATCTCGTACTACTCCTATTATCGGCTTTAAATACTTATAAATTTCGAGTGGACTCATATCGCCAGTTCGGAGTTAATAGAATGCAAAACGTGTATATTTCGCGCGGTGCATAAGCCGCGCATAATCCGGCGCTGCATCTCTGAACGTGTAACGTATGCATACGTAACATTAGTAGATAGATTGTTGGTAGACAAACCGGTTCGCGGTAATCGAGAATGAGCTACATATATAAGAACGATTCGAAGCTTCGGTTTCGTTGAGCAACGTGCGAACGCAAAGGCACACGGGCGCGCATGGGGTAATACCGGGGTACGGGTGCATACATATGTCTAGGGTCCACAATATGTATATGTATATAAATGTGTATATGCAAAGATGTACGCGCGAGTGCGTCAAGTATGCGAGGGTGTATATGTGTGTATATGTGTGTATGTCATTGCAATGCAAGCCGTATTTTACTTTCAGTGAGCCTCCTAAACGGCGCCGGCCTCAGCTTAAACTTGAACTTAGGAGCAGCCATCACAACGGGCACAGCGCCGGTCACGGCGCAACTCCTGGAGCACATTAAGCTGAACCTGCGAACGACCGGGTTCTCGGAGCCAGCGGCGACGGAGATCCTGACGGCGATTGCCACGCTGGCCAAATACAACATCCTGGCAATGGGAATCGGGATGCCGTCTAGCATGAATTACCTCGCGAATCCGATCGAGACTACGACAACGGCCAACGGCTCGAACAACAACGGCGGCGTGTTCGGCCCGATCGGCACGGTTCCGGCGCTCGGCTCGACCTCCCCGACGCCACGCACGACGCTAGGCAGATACGAGCCCTTCGACCCTTTCTCGCAGAACAACACCGCCGCCAGTGCCATTCACCTGAACAACAATTCGTTTGGCCTGGGCACAAACCAGTTATCACTCGTAAGTAAGAGTCCTGCTCAGGACGCCACCGACAAGGACACGAAGAAAATAGAAATAGAAATTCCCGAGGTTATAGTGGGAGCTATTCTGGGACCCGGTGGTCGTAACCTCATTGAGATTCAGCACCTAAGTGGCGCCAACATTCAAATCTCTAAGAAGGGCATGTTCGCGCCCGGTACCAGGAACCGTATTGTGACTATTACCGGTTTCCCCAATGCGATTCACACCGCTCGGTACTTGATCGAGCAACGGATTAGCGAGGAGGAGACAAAACGAGCGCGTCACAACGCCATCACCGGCATGATTCATTGATTCGACATGACGCACCCCCGTTCTTCTTCATCATTTTCATTACTCGACTCGTTTCGCATTTTCGTACCCACGCCTGCATTGAAACTCTAGACAGCTACTCCTCCACCATTCTGCTCCGCGCCGCTCCGCTCCACTCCACCCCACTTCAATACTTCGATCTTGCATCCTGTCTATCCTTTCTTACTTGCTTTCGTCTCTTCTTCTTCTTCTTCTTCTTCCTCCCTTTGACGACAATCGTCGCCGTTCGCCACTCGACATCCGTTACCCTCCAGCGCGCTCATCCCCGTCCGTCGTCACCACCTTCTCCCTTTCTCTTTTTCTATCTCAGCATCGCTCTACAGCACCTGCATCGCTGCATCAACGTTCATTCATCTATCACGGCTCGTTAACATTGATCTACTTTCTAAGAATCTTCTATAAATATTACACGTTATATAAATAACTACTACGATTGTTCTGTGATACACCACATTACGGGGCTTTATCACACATACACGTCACACGTATACGCGCGACGACGCAGACTCGTTCATCATACCGGAGCCAAATGCGATATGTATCTAGTTATATGGTATATAGGGTATTTTCAGAACAATGTGGCGGAACGGAACTAGAGCGATTTCAGGTAGATCTGCGGACTTGCGACCGCGTGTACCCTCTTGTCGCTCTGCGTTTCCTTAACTTCCACGAAATAGATATGTAAAGCACGGGAGATGGGCGACGGGGACGCGGTCGCAAATCGGTACGTTTACTGTTGGGGTGTCATGGGATTTTCCGTCAGCGCACCGAACGGACGATGCCGTTGTCGTCGTCGATGTTTAACGGTGTTTAAGGGTGTATCGGTGCTCCGGAGCGACACGAGAAGCTCGAGCGTTACGCGAGGCGAGAAACGACCGGTGCAGATGGAAAGTCTTATCCGCCGTGGGCTTTTCCTTTGAAGTTATCGGGAGTACGGGTGAATGGGGGGAGTGGGGAGGGGAGTTGAGGGGCTTGGGGCCGAAGGTGAAGAGACAATTACTCGATAATACCAAAGATTTTATACACGCGGATCGAAATTAAAGTCATTACTGCGCGCGCCTCGATCGCTGGCTGGTCCGGCTCTTTATAAATACGCATCATTCCGCCAATTTCCGTTGTTAATTTTTCAATTCTCGTCTGGAGGGTCTCTAAGACTCCAGATGTCGGTCCTTTCGTCTACCGGGGAGGGACTCGCACCTAACCTCGATTGCAACTCATCCGATCTAATTTCGATCCGCTTGTATATTTACGCTTCGAATCCACGGTCCAATCGGTGTTTCTCGATCATCGCCGGTACCGTCGAGCTTCGCGTCAGTCAGCCAAGACCGGAACTAGATTGGGAGGGGTACTGCTCGCGCAAAATTTTCTCGTGCCAGTGTACGCGCGTTTTTGTCGGTTTCTTTTATTTATTTATTATTATTATTTTTTTTTTTTATTTTTTTTTTTCACAAAATAGAGCTAGAATCAAGGTAACGAAACAAAGGCTTTTGAAGGCCGGATCTCGATCGAGTTCGGATATCGTTCCTTGGAACGTTTGTAAGGCCCTTTCGGGGCCCAATGTCCGTCAAGAGAGAATCGACGTACGTGTCTTGTTTAACAAGCGTCGTTTTCCTGCAAAGCGCTTTTCGCTCCTTGTTTCTTTCGCTCTCACTACTTATCGCACGATAAGTATAATCGATCTATACATATGCAATCAATTTTCGTCGCGAAGATACCGCCGTATTTTTGGTTATCCAAATAGATTTTTTTATTATCCACATTTCCAGTACGAACATCGGGACTCGTATATACTACACTTTTTTGCCGATTCGATTAGAAGGCAGAGGAGTTTCATCATGTGTTTATTTATTATTATTATTTTTTTTTTTTTCGTTATTTGTAGGGATTTAACGAATTTTCGCTGAAATCATTGTTCTGGGTAGGCAATATAGTAATTAGTAAGGGTGGCGTAAAATTAGGTAGGTAGGTAGATGTAAGTAGATGGTAATCGATACAATATGGGTACAGCAGAGAAGTAATCATTTTAAAAAAAAGGCATTAGACTTAGCGTCGAATGGCAAGCATGTTTCGAATATAACATTACTCGAGTACAATTTGTGGTGGTGACGCTGGCCCACCGATCTTTGAAAATAACGACTTGTATATTTATAAATATCGCATAACATTATTAAACGATAATATATATGTATGTATATAATAGAGCCAGAAAGAGAGAGATATATAATATACGTATATATATTTAAGCGCGACGTTCGACAGAATCGACGTTGTGAAAAGTTCCGAAACAGAATTTTATCGGAGACGCAGATTTTTTGTCTCCCGTCGAATCTTGTTCAGCGTCGCGTGGAAACTATGCGCGTTAAAGACGAGGAAATAAATAAAGAAAGGAAGAGTGGAAGTAGATTATTATGAAAAGAGAATTCATATTCACATTATCGGAAATATAAATGAAACGAGATATGAATAATTCTATGAATATATGATGAAAGAAACGGTAATATATATGAAAATAAATAGCGCTAAGAAATGAATTGATATTATATAAATATTGTTGATGAAACGGAAAATAAGAAATAACAGTTGCGTCCGCGAAAGATGGTTAAGAGAGTTTTACGTTTACCCATAAATTTTATGATACTTGGCCCGGCATTAAGGCCGGCATAACACGATGAGTCGCGTATACGACGAGACGCAAATTGATATAGTTAGTCGATATGTAGATAGGTCGATTCGAAAAAGTTCATCTTAGAGAAGACATCTTGTTGTAGAGTTACTTAAACGTTGCTTCTGACGTATGTAGGCAAAGGCCCGTTTCTAAAGTCGGCCGCGACGCGCGCGGTCGACGCATATACATCATTCGAGACACAACTATGAACGATCCCTTTCTGTAAATTGACACGCGCGCATGCGCGTCATCGAGTATCACAGCATCTCATCATATTAGATTTTAATGAATGGGCTATTATACCTTAGACTTGTCAGAATACATCGCCACATCTTCACATCTACCGAACGAACCTTTCAAGGATCTTATCATTACGTTCGTCTCGGTTGCGATTTCGAATTCTCCCGCGCATCAATTATTTATTTATATACCGATTCACTGTCGGCATCGATTTTTAACGGCAGTTTTAGGAAATCTGAAAAGGATTGCAAAATTGCGAAAGGTCGATTTTTTCATCGATCACTTCTATTTGTTGCACTTTTTTCATTCAAGTTTTCAGAACTTTCCGGAAATTATGTAGCTTTCTCGAGGTCGTCCCATCTAGGAGCTGTGTTCGGGTAACGGACGCGAAAACAAATCAAATGTGTTCGAATTCATGTGGATCGTAGGCTTTAATGAATTTTCTCACTTCATAAATTAGTTTGATTCTTGCAATGACAGAAGAATTATCTTCTTACATTTAGGATTCACATTAAGGTTAACTCGAGTGGATTGGAGCTTTTGAAAGTTGCTTCGATAAACGTAACGCGAAAAATCAATATTTTTAATAGTCTCTTTTTAGTAGTCGTTCAGTTCCTCCCTCGTTAGCACTGTTAGAGTACAAACGCACTTCCGACAGCGTATCGAAATCGAATTTTCACCTTGTACATTCTTCTTTACTTGCACCATTATTTTTCTACGTTATCATGCGACGCGGCCATGAGCCCTGTTAAGAAGCGAATCGTTCGCTGCTTATCAAAGAAAGAACGAAAGAAGGAAAAAAACCGCCGAGATCGCGAATCCCGAATTGCCCGCACGATCGCGCAACTCTCGGATAACATCACGTTGATCAACGAACGATCGATGCGCACGTTTTTCGCAATTAAATACATTCCCGGATAAGACCGAACATGTACCTTAACGATAGCTGTGATGGATTTGACGAACGATAGCGATCTAGATCATGCAGGAGTTTTTTTTTTCGTCGCGTTGAATGCGGCGAATGGTGCGAACGCATCGATCTTCGCCCCGTGGACTCGTAGGTCGGTGTTGCGCGAGCGAAGGTTACATTCAAAATACCGACATGGATTTTAATCGATTTCTTAGTAGGAGCCACCGACTTTTAGGTACCGACCTTCAGTCAGGGTGGCTGACGTCTACGAGGCTTTCGCGATTGCAGGTAATTCGTGGGTGACTTTATAGTGAACAACATTTAGAAAAATAATAAACCTATTGAGCGAGGCGCGACAATAACGTGTATTGAAAATTGCCTTTTATCATTGTCGTGTATTTTTTTTTTGTTTTTTTTTTTTTGTTTTTTTTTGTGCGCTGACTTGTACCGTGCTGCGACTACTCGTAGTTTGAATCCATGCGCTTTGTTTACAGTGGGCCATTTTAATCGATATGTCCTTTCCAACGTCGTGACTTGCAAAAGTATTAAAGTCTAACGATTGAAGTCTTCCACTAACATCACCGAAGAACAAACGAGACATTGACAATTGAATTGTATCGAAAACGCTTAAGTTAGCGATAGTGGTGCGAGACGTATACCGCGATACTTGAAACGATACTTTTGCACGGAATAAAAGATCTTGTTTCGCGTATTTGGACGAGTGATCGATAAAATTTAGTATCCTTTAAAAATGCCCACTCCGGATACAAGGCGAGCGGAATGGTAGGGTAAGAGTAAGATGGGCATTGTCAAGCGTTCAGGTTCGTCAGTTCGTTTCACGAGATTCATTGAAAGAGTTCAATGCCACACAATCATAGAAGTGGATATGTGCTATGAATAGCACATGCTACACGAATGTAAATTTTCATCAGTAGCGCCGTAGTCTTTAGCCAATGGAGTGTAGGCGGATAGTTGAATCATGTATTAATCGTTCATCGCAGGTCCGACGAGTTAGTCAATATAATATAAAATGAAATGAAATGAAAGATAGAGATATCTTATTACGTGGAATAAATAACGAATAAGTAAATAAATAAATAAATAAATAAATATCCAGCCTGTGGCGATGTAGTATAGACATCAGGGAACTGTAGGAATTGCATTGGCTCGCCTCGAAACTACCATAATCTATTGCGGTGATAAAGATTTTATCGAATGCAACCGTGCGTCGCCACTGAGGCAGTGGTTCGAACGTCACATTACTTGGCTGTGTGTGCTAGGCTACATTCATGTTCCATTATCCATCACCATTCAAATCGTGCACAGATTCCATCGACACTTTATTAGGAAAGATTTACAAAAATAAATAAAAAACACAGGAAGGCGACGAAAAAGAGCCGACCGAGGTGGGATAGAGTTGGGGGGGGAGGGGGGGGGGTGAAGTTGTACAGTTCTTATCGAGTAATCGACGAACGCGGTAAAATAACGAGAAACGAAAGTACGGATCGCGGACAAAAAGTGTAGATGAACGGAGGTAATTTCCACTTAACTGAATGGGACTGCGACCGATCGCTTTAGTGCCATACCGACACACACTTCACCCACTCGATCGACCACACTTGTTAACGTTTGCCAGCATGACCGATTGTTATAGTTGCTTGTTGTTTTCGAATTCATTTTTTTTCGTTCGTTTTTTTTTTTTTTTTTTTTTTTTTTTTGATTTGCGAAATTATACGTGCGAAACGTTTGCCTTTTCCGTTATTCATCCAAAAATCACCAGTCGCGTGTTTTGCGAGCGTGTTACGCTCCTCCGGGTTTCTCCGATATATTTTTCGGCAATACGCGGCATATCGTTGTAACTTTCTTAGATCGCGTATCTATGACGCGGAGGGGAAAGCGCTACGCGATTGCTGTTTTTAAACTATTTTTCTAGTTTGTTACAAGAATAAAATATTGGAATGACACTCGTGCACCGACCGGTACGATTGGAAAGGAATTGTATTAAATCAAATGGCATAATAAAGACGATCCTTTGTATCAAATTTTCCGTCTCGGGAAAATTTCATAGTTTGTTTTATTCTATTTTATTCACGATTCGTCGACGGTTATTGATTTGACATCCGTTTAGCGCCTTTTCCCTCAGCGTGGCGAGTTGTTTTAAAGTTTACGTTCATCGTCGGTCCTCCGCATCCTCGCTATAATCAAACGTCAGATAGTTGCCAGGGCGTGATTCCGCACGAGCCCTGGAACTGCGGCCAAATCACGCTTTAAACGATACGCGTAGGGGATCATAAATCGTTGATTATATATTACGATGTACCGGTTGACAATGGATGTCGGAGAAGTCGTTATTAAGTAGAACAATTAAAGGGGGCGACAACGTCGAGGGGACGAATGTAGTTCGCTCAAAATCAACTTATGTCCTAAGTAAGAAATGCACATACGCCGTAAGTGCGTCACTTGGCGGGTGCTCTAATAATAGAGGCAAAAGTTGTTATATAATTGTGCGCTTACAATCGAAACGAAGGACATTGTGAAGCCGCTTCATTCGAGACGATTTGAAAAAGCCCATCCCCTCGCAAGATAGCTCGAAACATCCGACGTTGTTGTACATTCGGGGCATTCCGATCCAAGTGCGGTCAGGTTGAATTGCATTCCAGATTCTTGCGGGGTTCGTCACCCGCGGAAGAGATCCACTTTACTGACAATCGAATGAAGTTGTCGGCTACATTTGATGATGGGAAGCTCGCATTAATGAATGTAGAAACCGTGTCGATTCTAAATTCTAATCGCAAATGGTGTGTTCACGTATTAGATAAGAACTTTTTAAATTTAGATCTAATTAAACGAAAGTGGGGACGGATCTGGAGTACATTTCACATCACGGTTCTCGTGCATAGGAGCTTGCGATGAGGCGTCGTTACGTAATTACCTGATCGAGTATCAAACGCGAAGAAATAAAAACAAAAAAAAAAATGAAAAAAATGAAAAAAAAAACACGATTGTGCTCGGAAAAGCGTTTACTCGCGGTTAAGTGGCGTGTTCACGAATATGACTATATAATAATTGTTAAAAATTGACGCTTATCTCGTCTTATTCTTGATGCGAATAATCCTTAACGAGGGAAGGGAAACTCATTTCCGAGATCACTGCGTTCGTTTCTGTTTTCCGGAGCACGAATCACACCGCGCGAAACAAAACCTCGGGAGGTTGTACAAAAGTGTACGCTACGTTATTGCGCCGGAAGTGAGAGCTTGATTAGACTGTTATTACGGTATATTATTTTAGGTAATCATATATAAATCTCTGGATGAAATCGTTGTTGTTGAGGTAGAAATATGTAATTCCCGGCAGCTCCTGAAGGGAGAAATGAAATTATTAAGGGTACCTTGCCGACCTCACGAGTCGGCCGAGTATCGTGCTCGTGCATGTGCAATTGTAAAGTGGTTTCACGAGAAACGAGGGATCGAACGGAAAAGGCGAGAAGCAAAACGAGGTTTATAATAAGCGAAAGAAATAAATAATGGCAGAAAGAAAGGAACAAACAAACAAACAAGCAAATCATAAAAGAGGGCGGTTATTAAATAAAGCAGCGCGTAATTGTGCTTTCCGACCGATGATTCGGCATCGGCTAGCGCAGCATGACATATTGTACGCATCTTTACAACTTGCCGTCGGTTAGGTTGAAATAGCGAATTTTGAACTTCCACGAATAATTCTAATGTAAGCAGCTGGCTGCATATGGTGATTGCAGATAGTCTTTTTTCACTGGTGGAGTACGATGAAGTATTGTACCATACATTCCTTTGGCTATAACGTAATTTAAGATCCCGTTGTCGCACTTGTATTTCTCGCTTTGATTTTTCCGTTCTGTTCAGATTTATTTTTGTCCGACGCACCGACGAATCTCCTCTATTCCATTTTCACTTTGAAAGTCTTGTTTATTTTTTATGTTTCCTTTTTTTTTTTTGTTTTTGTTTTTTTTTTCTCGAAAAGGGCCACGTGCGCTTTTATTCCGGTTAGCGTGACTCGGAGAAGGACTCGTTTTTTTAAATTGGGGCTCGCCCCACC
>JAPYZR010006184.1:0-18165 GCA_030522945.1 Trichopria nigra
GTAATACTCTCTGGTAAAATAACATTTTTACCATCTGAGATTATTATCTTTACCATCTTGATTTGAACATCTTCAGATAGTACCTGATACAATCTAGATGCCAGTCCGTATATGTAGCATTAAAGATGGTAACCGGTACCATCATTGTGTTATCCGGTACCATATTTTTCTCTCCGTGTAATACGTGATACAATGAAAAGTATAAATCCATTAACAATACGTAAATATTTTGATAAAAATTTATTAAAAAGTGTATCTCGATCAAAGGCAGATTTGTAAATACTACGCATTAAGTACCTAGTGATGAAATAGTATTTGGGAAAACCATCGTTTTTCCATCATCAGTACATATTATCATCACTGAACCAATGAAAAATAAACAACGTTAAAACAGACGAGATTGGTCAGATGACCCGTCTGTTATTAGCATATGTCTAAAGTACTTTCCCCATAACAGTACCGAACCACGACTCGAGCCGTAATTTCATCAATGACGAGAAGCCATTTCAAGGGAATATATTATTGTGTATAAAATAATTATTTCAGTATCTAATACATAAGAATTAGTTCAATTACATTATGATAATGGGAAGATGCCGTATAAATCCTGTAATCAGATTCGTTCGCAAACGATTTCCAATTTGCCTAAACATTGATTTTCATTTGTGTAGTGTCAGTAACAGTAATCGCGTGCTTAATGGTGGGTGTTGGAACGAGACTCTATAGACGCGTTTTCCGTGCCAATGGGAAGGAGCCTCGTCAATTTTTATCGAGGAGGCTGCCGCGGATTTTCGCGATGCGTTCAGGCGAAAAAGCAGGAGAATCCATTACAGCTCGAGTACTCGAGTAAGAAAATGAGAGATGCAATTTCCATTTATATTACCTCGCTGATATCCCGTTTTCTTCTTTAGGCTCCGAGACTTTTTGCTCTTCTTTGGTCGGTGATTTCATTGTTTTTTTTTTCTATTATTCTTCTCGTCGCCTATTCTTGACGAAGTACAACGTTGAAGGTACATTTCGTCGTCCAGCCAGCCTCGTCGCTCGCCTCGTACTCGACTCTGTGTTCTCCCACGCTGAAAGGATGTCCAGGACTCTGAAAAATAAGTGGAAGATCGCTCACGATTATATCCTTGAAAGTTTCTTTTTCTTCTTCTGAGTATATGTCTGACGTTACGCGAAAATCTACGAGATATTTTGGTACTATTTAAGTGCCAAATGTTTTCTAATCTATGCAATTCTTTTTTCGTCCGTTATGATAAATAACGAATGAAGAAATGAAGAAATTAAAAAATGATGCAAAAAGTGAATTAAGATGGAATCCCGTATTTTAAATTTCCTCACGCGTAAGGCAATATCTTTTTATTACATTTCATAATGAACGGTTATGAGATTTTTGTTTATTGGTATGTATAAAAAGTACGAAATGCACAAACGAACAAATTAAATTTTCGAGCACGACGAGCAAGTCCTACATTTCCGCATTTCTCGCGTTTCCGCATATATAGCGCTTTATCCGTTGAATTCTTCGACAAACTTTTCATTGCGCCCAACATTTCAAATGTATGAAGATTCGCACGCCTGCGGAATCTCTTTCGAAATTCATACACGAAAATGTATTATTCCAGTCATGAGTTATGGCGATATGCGTTTCTCTATATGTATATTTCCGCAAGCTACTTAGCGAGCCGAAATCTCTTACGAAATTCGCGATTTAAACCCCTAAAGCAGCTGCAATCCTCATTGTTTAAAGTTTGTGCTAAGTTGTGATAGTATTGTTAGGTTTAGTCACTTTTTTCATACTTTAATTTCGTGAAACGTTCATCAATGGAAATAGGTAAAGACACGAGGTCAATGATTACAATTAATAATTCAAATAATTGTTCTAATTGTTATCAATTGCAATAATGATATGAAATTATGGCTGTGATGACCAATTACAATAAGACTTCCAACAGTTTTAATTCGTAAAGAATTTTTAATTGTATTCTTGATAGTTGACCAAAACAGCCAAAAGAGCACTTTCGAAGCTCTTTAAGATGTCTTAAGAATTGTATAACGTCATAAATACTGCACAGAAAGAGCTCTTACAATAAAGTAAAAAAATTTTGGATTAATTTACTTTCAAAATAGCGGATTCAATATGGCGATCTGCAAAATTTTAAAAAAGTAACAATTATGGTAAAAGTGAATATTAGAAGGTTTTTGAGATCGATGATTACGAACCGGACGACAGATTTTCGAAATTCAAAATGTCGGATCCAATATGGCGGTCATCAAGATGGTGATATATTCATAACTCATGAGTTATTGTTGTTGGATCATATTTTGTCAATTGTCGTTCGTCCAAATGGATCCGCCATTTTGAATCTGGTAAAACTAATCGTACGCGATGTCCCGTTTTTAATATAATTTTTGTTTTCTGTTATATTCCTGTTCAATTCATATAGTATGTCAATTTTATTGTAAACATTTATAAATTTTACAGATAATAAATTTTAAAGGCCGTCATTACTGCCGAAACATAATAATTTTTGTGCATATAAGTTAATGGAACGTCGATATGCATATTCCCTTCATAATATTTTCATTCAAAAACAAATATGTACCAAAATATTTATAATAATGCATAAAAAATAATTTATAGAATGTGGGATGTTCAATATTAAATTGTGCAATTGCATATACAGCAGAACAAGTTTCGAAAAAAAAAAACACAATGAAAGTAATAAAAATGCGTATACCTCGTTGCTTGTAATACGTGTTACTTTAACGTTGTCCGTGAAGATTGGCTCGGGCCAAGTTACCGTCGAGCCGTTTTTCCCGGTCAGTTCAATGTCTCTTGGGCATCCCTTCATTGTTGGCGCTTCACCCTCTGCAACACGAACAAAAAACAGAAATTTTCACTAACATTGCCTACTACAATACCCTTTTCTTGCATGGCAGATAATCAAGTGCGAATGGAGAAAAAAAATTTTTTTAAATATGTGATTTCCTCTTATAACGTTTATTGGATAACTCTGTAAAGTTCAATTTCATTACTAGTGCGGAAAATGCAATTTTCTACACGATTAATGAACGACACATGGCCTCGCTTCAAAATTAATTGGTTTTAGAAAGTTAAAGCCAATTAATAAATTTTTAATAATTAACAATTAAATGTTGAAAATTCAGAAATGGTACATTTCGTTACCAGTGCGGGAAATGCAATTAAACGATGGGTCGAGACAGAAAATTATTTACCTTTCCCGAAAAATAGGTAAAACTGCGATAGCAGCAGAATACTTTTTAGTTGGCACTTGCGAACTAGGCAATTACACTCGCATGAGGGGCCAACGGCAAAATCAAAGATATCATTTTGTGTATGCATGTGTCGTTCAAGGATGGCCCCTCGTAGCTGTAATAGGCCGCAAAGGCAACTAAAAATAATTCACTATAATTAAACTATCAATCGGATCAAAATAGAAATACTGGAATTAAGAAATTAGAAAGAATAATTGGAATGAGTGCGCAAAAAAAGGAGTGTTCCACGAAAGCTTACAAAAGTTCCACAACGGAAAAGAAAATTAATTGAGAATATATGCTTAAATTCAAATACAAAATTGCAATAGAAATGATATACACGTGCAACTAAAATAAAATCCATATATATGACAAATGTATAAATTCAGAAAAAAGTCCGAAATCAAAGGTTTTAAATATTTTGAATAATTGCAATTTGTGTTTAGAAGAGAAAATTACTTTTAGTTGCTCGGAAAAATCTAAACAATTTATTTTAAACTTGCAACATTAGGTTCCATCGGTCGGACAGTAGAAATGTTCTCCGAATAGCGCGAGTAGAGAGAAAATTGAACAAAAGAACGATTAACGGCAGCTGTAAATAAAACGTTGAATTTGATCGAAAAAGCATACAAAGAAATGTGCAATGAAAAGATATTTTATGAGCTGACTGCGCGATGATTTATCCCGACCAATTGTTTCCAAAATTCGATTCAATTTTTCAAAATGTCCCAGCACGAATGTAAGCAAAAAGATAGGCATTCGAGCCAGGCACGTGGTCAGAAATAAAATAGTTCCGGAAGTTGACCACATGCTAAACGGAATTTTCGGATGTAGACGAGAAATGGTACAATGGTACCAATGCATAGTTCTCCTGGAGCATCGGACCATTCTCATCGAATTATATCCGCAGGCAGGGCCAATCATTGTTCCGCAAAGCGGCTGAATATTTGCGGCGCGCGATGTTGCTATATATACAAACACACACAGAAGTATTCGCGTTTAATTAAATCTCGCCCTATATGAATATATGCATCCATGTGTGCACGTGCAGCTGTACTGTGTGTGTGCGTATATATATATATATATATATATATATATATGACAACAAGAAGGAGAAAGTTCTTTGAGACGCTCCGGTGATTACGTTCGCGACAGCTGCATATGTCGGCTTACTCGTGATGTTTTATTATAAAGTTAGTTCGGTTATGATATACTTATTAGAGGGGACGGGTGGGACACTAAAGTTCCGGACGACGGAAAACCAGATGGGAAAATGGGCTATTATTCGCTGAAATATTACACACGAAATTGTACGTTACTATATGTATGCCTGAACAAATTGCTATTTGTTCTGCGTAAGTTTGTGTTTTCAGTGTTTGACGAATAATATTCGCGTGTCGCGAAACCACGCATTCGCGAATCAGAGGAACGAGTGACAATGTATAGGGATTTGTACTGAATTTACAAAGTCAAACGTGTCTTATTAAATCAGGAAAGGTATTTTTTGAGAATAAATATTCCAATTGAAAAGTTACAACTGGTGTAAAGTCTTATGCTTCAAACGCTGTAATACGCGAAACTAAGTTATCTTGTTGAGTCGACAACAAGTTTTACGCCAACCCGATTATCCAAATGCTACGGCATTAACCGCTGTGCCAAGTGCACGAAGAAATTCCGTTGACGATAATTCACGAAACGTTTTTGGAAAATTGGAATAAGACAGAAGAATAAGAATTTTATCGATAATATATATTATAAACGATTTCAAATGTGCCGTAACTGAATAATTGAAGATTAAAATACGAAATTTGCTAAAACCCAGTTCGATTGCCGCCAGATGGCGCGCAACGTCTCGAACGTTTCTCGCAAGCCTCAGAGATTTCTGGATAACTCGAAACTTTGTGTTGTTTTTCAATGTTCTTATAATTCTTACGTAGCAAATGTTAATGTGCTTCGGTCGAAATATTAAGTTAATTAATGAAGTCAAAGTTACAAATATATCGCACGTAACGGAATTCTTACGACAGAACGAAACATTTGTCGTTTGAATAATACACAAGTAGTCATACTAAAATTTAATTAAAGAAAAAAAAATCATAAAACAATACATAAAACTACTGGGTGAAAGTATCATCCTCGAATTTTCTAGTAGAAATTTACTGAACTTTTTTCAGGATGCTTAAGCCCCAAGCATTCAAAGTCGCTTTCATAAAGCGTACCAATTAAAGGAGCGCATATTGATTTTTTTTTTTTGTATAAAAATTACCTCTATGCACTGACATGTTGAGATATGCATATACGATTTTCGCTTAATCTTCACATTTGTTTAATTTAACTAACAAATTCATTTGAAGGTAATTTCAGTAACTTCTAGGAAGAAATAAATAGTGATTGTGTCGTATACTAAAAATATAAAATAAAAATGTATAACTATACAATTAAAAACATTATTTAATTTTTGGCATTATGGTTAGCTTGAGTAGATTAGCATATGAAGTGAAAATTGTAGGTTTCATCAAATACGGCGGACGAAAATGTTCAAAACCCAGTCAACCACAATGTAACAATTATCTAACATTAATGTAACATTTATATAAGTAATGACCATGATATATTTGTGGCAAAATTGTTACCAGTTGTGTTTGCTCGAAATATTTCAATTTTTGCAAGAATTTGTATACAGTGGCTTTACGCGTTGGCTGATTACGAATGTAATGACAAATTTCCAAAATTCAAAATGTCGGACGAATATTTTCTATATGTTTTTATAAAATCTTTTCGCACCTTTACGCTCTGGTTTTCGCAAATATTGTCGCAAAAACTCGCAAATTTTGACGTGGAAGATTACGTTGCAATATAATATTAATTAATTTCTTTTTTTTGTTATTGAACTGTTTTTGCAATATTCTTTTTTTTAGATGTTATATTGTTTTGACTATTACAGTTCGGTAGGTAATACGGGTATATCTCTCTTTATACTATTTTTTACACATATGTGTACATGACCTGAATATTTTAAGCGAAAAAGTTACAAGGCTTTTATTATGATTAACAGTTCAATCACGACGACAGAACTATACGTCTCCTGACGAGAATTTTTATGGAAACCGATTGAAGAAGAATGCTGCGCTTTAAGGGGCTAAAATGTCAATTTCTATATTGATTGTATAGAGAAGTCTCGATCAGTTTTATTCGTTAATGTTTTTATTCATTTTTTTTAGTCCGTTTACTCAAGAAAGCCTGTAAGACTTTGTAAAATAGCTGTAATCTCGATAGAAATTCAATTAAAAGTGAATCTATTCCAATTGTAAATAAAAAATCATAATAAAAAATAATGTAAAAAAATTTACGTGTTTCAAATGTGTTTCATAAACAATTCTAATACTACATTCGTTCATGTAAACTTTGATATACAATATTTCAAAATTCAATTGATACCGTCGTCTTCAAAGAACTTAAGTTTAATAGAAAGCAGAAATTACATTATTTAATGATTATTTCTTCCAAAACAGTATAAGAAATATTCTTTACATATATTAGAAATTGTAATATCTTGAGTATCATGGGATTCACGGTACGATATTTTAATATGATGACTCAGTTTCGTTGAAAAAAACAAATGAACATTAATAAGGTTAAACGCATTGACATCAATATATTTGATTTCTTCATGAAATCATACGAAAAAGTTTTAATTGATGTGTTATAATCAATTAGAGTAACAAATATACAAGAAGAACTTCGAAAATATCACTCCAAAATGGAGTGAAATTTCACTCCAGAAAGTGTGAAAATTTCAATCTAATTAAGTAATTAATATTTTTTTTCTTAAAAATTGTGAATAAATGTAAATTAAAATAATTGTTTTAATTTTCAGAAAGATTACTTTTCGTATATATTGTAGTATTTGTATACATGACGTTATTAATTTATTGACAAATTTATAATATTAATCATTACTTCTATTTCGGTCACAGACTTTCCTACTAAATGAAATTATAAAAGATTTAATTGCAAAATCCATTTCTTGCAATTTAGGATTATAATTAATTTTATGATTAATTTTACAGTAAAGTGCTACAGTTTTCAAGAATTAAATTTTAAGTAAATTCCATTATACAAAACTCAATAAAGACGATTATTATTATTAGTATTATACCCCCCCCCCCCCCTTGTAGGTACTATTTTACTGTAAGTAGACAATAATTGAACATTTACCTCCCACAATTTGTAATTACTTCAATAACAATTTACGTATATAGTGCGGTCATACAAATAAACAGGTAGAGAAATTAAGTCCCTCTAAATGTGTTGGAGTGAAAAATGAGCTATACTTATTTAATAACGGGAATTGTCTTCACTCTTTTTTTTTGAGTGAAATATCATAGTTTAAGGAGTGAAATGTCACTCATTCTAGATCGAATTGACATACTTTCTAGAGTGAATACAAGAATTGTCACTCTTTCTGAATTGAAATGTCACTCGAGGAGAAGTAAAAAATTTACCTTTTTTAAACGAGTGGATCAATATTAACTTGAAGAAATTTAAGGAAATAATAAAAGCGTTTTCATCCACCATGAAAAATTCTACACCTTATATGCTTTTATATTATAGAAGTATTTTATCAATATACATACTTGCATTTTTTAAAGGCATGACTAATAAATGTTTTCCGAAGCAATTGTTCTATTTAAACTTGGAGTGAAATTTCACTCTTAGAGAATTGAGATACTCTTTAAAAGAGTGAATATTCACTCCGATCGATTTAAAGAGCATGGAGAAATATTTAAAATTACACGACATATATATGAAAATAAAGAATAGTTTTAAAAAACAACAATGTTTGCAATGACCTACTTTCATAGACGGAAAACTTCAAGAAATAAGCAAAAGCGAGTCGAATGAAAAATTCGAGTTTAAAATAGTTCTTTTCACCAATAAGAATCGAGGAAAATGAAAAAACGGCGTTATATACATACGGAGACAAGTAATGAATGTAATTTGAAAAAACAAGGTACTCTTTTAAATCACACATGCAAATCCATAACGACAGTGTTACGAGAGCGCATAATTCTGAGCTTCGAATTTAATAACCAGTTTGCCGTAAATCATGAGTACGGCTTTATTATTCCTAATAGGTGAAACAGCTTGGGGCTGAAAAAATTGCGGACTATTTTAAAACACTCGAATGTCCCTGGAATCTACCGGCTGAAATGTCACCTGAATATATAGGAAACGCTGAATGGGATATTGGAATGAATCATTATTTATCGTTTAATTTTTTTCTTTCATCTGCTTATTAAATAACTTCTAACTGATGTTGAATATTGTTTATCTAATATATTGCGTATTATAGTTTCATCCATTTCCTATTGTTAAATTTCATTGAATTATGTATAATTTATATGCATAATTAACGAAGTATAGTTTAATAATAATAATAATAATAAAAAGAAGAAGAAGAACATATATACACATCTATAATACCGAAATACCAAAATAATATTTAACAATATAGAAATAATTTTGAAAAAAAATCAAATTATTATTATTAGTATAAGTTTCGTATTTAATTTACATTGCTGTCATGGTTTAACTTCAACAAGTCTCATTGTTATGGAGATGCTCGTAGACCGTCGGACAGTACAGACATGTTTATATAAATACAGCTCCGTGAGTAAGTTGAAGTTGAGATTGAAATTTCATGTTGCTGGTTTAGAAACAGTGAATTGCATTTACAGAGAATAATAAAATTTGTACAAATTATTTCAACGTTTGAATCAACTGTAACAGCCTCTTGGCCGTCGATGATGTTTCTACACACCTTGAAATCGCTGGACTGACGCAAAGAAGCTTTCAGTTCCATAAACGTTCAGATTTTAAAAATTCAAAATGGCGGATCATAGGAGACAACCAAAATATGGCAGATTCTTGTGAAACTTGTATAATTTAGCAGTTACGGAATACGAATATATGTGATGTAAAAAATTCAAAATTTTGTTTTGAGTGACAATATGGCCGACCAACATTTTGAGTCTAATTTGATGACCAAAGTAAATTGAATATTTTGATTAATCTTTGCATATAGAGTTTTTTGTTTCTAATTCAGTAAGTCAAAATTTAATCTAAATCCAAAGCTCCTCGTCAACAATAAATTACTCCAAATTTGTAATAAATGACTGAAGAAACTCTAATAACATATTCTTCGGACATGTTCTAAATGTGATATCAAATTCGTACTTAGATGACCCAAAATCCTTAAAGTAACAAGTTTTAAATAAATTCAATTAATTTCTAAGTTTTTGAAAAATGTTCCGCCATTTTGAATTTTGACAATATGACAGAAATTTGCACAAATCTCGGTGTTTTTTGAATCTTCTGAACATTTTCAAGCTTCTGGCCTTGTATGCGAAGTAATTGTAAAAAGTCGGCAAATAATTTTCACTCTCGTTTTATCAATTGTTTTTCTAAATGTCAAGTATTAAATGTTATGGAATACTCGAGGACGTAATTTGATACTTTGCGCCTAATACTTATATTCATATTTAATGTTCATATTTAATGAACAATACATATATATATGTATGTACAGTACTTGACATTAATGCCTGGGGTCCGGTTTGAAGCATCATATTTCGTTCTTGGTTGTTTTTACGTTCATGCTCGCGGTCTATATAGTTTTTACATATATATATATATATACGGAGTCTGAATGTTTTGACATTTGAACCATTTGAACGATGAAAATAGAAATGGAGGATATGAATTATGAAAAGAAGATAAGGATATTTGGTGAACGAGTAGATCATCAGCACATTAAAAATATTGATTGGCCAACGGGAAAATGCCACCGGAAAAATTTTCAGACCTGAACCCGATCGAAAATTTGTGGGGGATTATTGTATATTGATCGTTGATGTTGCATTGATTGTTGATGTTGAATCTGAAACAAGAAGCAAAATAAAAAGACACAAAGAATCATGTTTTAAAAACAATAAATTATAAGAATCATGTTTTAAAAACAATAAATTATTTGTAAAATATGTATTTTGTTAATTATAGCTATATACTTATCTAATTGCCATGTGCTGCGTTCCTCTACCTCGTTCACCAAATATCCTTAATTCTGTGTCTCGTGATGCTTGAAATATTTTTGGTTTTACCCGATTATCTTCTTTTCATAATTCATATCCTCCGTTTCTATTTTCACCGTTCAAATGGTTTAAATGTCAAAACATTCAGACTCCGTATATATATATATATCAGTGCCGTGCATATGTTTTCGTAAGTATGCAAGTCGTAAGGTCGTAAAAACCGTAAAAACTATATAGACCGCGAGCATGAACGATGTCAAGTACTGTACATATAACATGTGGGGATAGAAACAACACAATAGCAGCTTTTTCGAGGATTCATTTGCAGAAAAAAAAAAGATGGTTTCCGTGTAGAATGAAACGGTGCAGTTTTAGGAGTTCGGAATAAAAAGTTACTGACCTTTCACTATAATGCGCAGAGTGCAGCTCGCTTGCTTTTTCGAAACGGGATGCCTCGCGTAGAAAGTAATTTCGTGCAAGCCCTGCTTCAGGTTGGCTTCGAGCCTGGTGCCCCAGGAAGGTTTCGACCGTACGTAACGGAACCAATCCAGGTCCGTCGAGGGTTGGTCGAAGGTAACGAACGCCTCGTCGCGACCGGCGGATAATTCCGCGATTACGTCCTGAGGGCAGTCCAGTCTTGGTTTGCTGTATCCTGGAACAAATGAAGCAAATTCCTGGTCGAATTTAGTCTTTTGTTCCTGGGCGCATATACGAATGCAGCCATCCAAAGTCCACTTGCTGAAAATGAATGACTATATACAATTATTTAGGTTGAATGAAATATATGTAAGGGAACGCCCGGTTGGGAGTGGAGAAACAAGTTGGGTTAATTACAATGGTCAAGAAAAATTAAATATGCAAAACCCGCATGGACACGATATAGGAGCAATTTTTTTTTTACGCTTAATCGATCTCCCTCTAATGGATTTTTCCTGTCGGCGTCTATTTTTGAGTCTTTCGTTTTAGCCCCCCTATACCATCATATATATATATATTCTTTTCAATTCTCGTTTCAAATTGGAGAGTTACATCTGAAATGTCTTCTTAAAAACAATCTTTCATTAAAAAATATTGGATGAATACAAGAAGTTTGTGATTTCAATCCTAACCTAATGTCGACCCATTATTGCAAAACTTTGTAAACGTTGTTGCGCACATGACGTTCCTTGATCTTGTCATTAAACATGAACTGAAATTTTCGACCTGCCTATCTGATACACGCTGCTGGAACCTTTAGGAATTGTAAAGTTTATTTCGCTTATGTGCAGCAGAAACGCTCAAAACTTTGCCATCGTGTACTTTTAATGCCGATTCTGCTCTCAAAGACGATGAAGATTTAATGACTTCCCTTTGTGCTCTACACATTGGGAATCTTTACTTTAGTGCAAGACATTAGCTGAAAAACCTTGACATGCATTTTCTATTATTATATCGTTTATATTAATTAGTTCTTAGACAATGGTTTAAAATCATTATTGTATGATATTTAAGAGTCAACTATTAATTTAATACTTAAATTACAAAAAAAAAATAATTATTAAATGAAATATGGATAAACCATAAAAGTTTTGATTTTCATATAAATAACAATTAAAAGACTTACTGACACATTCGCCCTGTTTCGGACCATCCCAGGTCCCGTCAGACCGACATGTGAGATCGTACTCTCCGTGCAGTTGGTATCCGTGAGGACACTTAAGAAAGCACTTGGTCCCTGGTCGAGTGATCGTCTTTCGTCGACCTCGTCGCATCTTGGATGCGTCGAGTTTCGAGCACATTATATACCCTCGGCCGCTGGGATTCAATGGCGGACAATTCATATCTGTAAAATCTGATTTCGGACATCGGATAATATTGATTTTGGAAATTCTCGTACAGTCTTAAATTAAATACATGATTAATTAAATTTAATTGATATAATTAATCAAATTGTTATAAAGAATAGGTCGGACAACGTATTGATTGTAAATTTGAATTTTAACCAAAAATTGTATCTTACGTCTAGTCACGAGATCATCGCGTTATTATCATTGAAATTACACAATCTAATAATTATATAAAAATTTTACCACTGCACGTTCTTCTGTCCGGCGACAGCATTCTTTCATCTCCGTCGCAAGCGCAGAAGAAACTTCCAATCGTGTTTTCACAAACTTCGCTGCAACCGCCATTATCAGTGGCACACTCATTGATATCTTAAACGAAAAAAAAAAATGTTTCAATCACTATCAGTCGTGCATATATGATACATAAACAAACAAAAATCTGTTTTACTATAATATACATATATAAATAAAATAACGTTTGTCATTAATTATTGGGTTTAATTGTTTATATGATAATAAACTAAGTGTAAAAATGGATATTAACAATGTGAAATTGGATACTCTGGGGATTTACGGGGACGTTGATTACGAATCTGGACTAAAAAATTCAAAATTCATAATAGCGTGTCAAATTGCATCACGATCAAGTGGCGCATTACATTTCGGTCTACCATTTCGGATCCGCCATTTTGATTTTCCAAAATATGAGGCCGGATTCGTAATCAGCGTCAATAAAATGTATATATACGTTTTTGAAATTATCATTGCGAATGAAGAAATGTTTTATAATTGCGAATGAAGCAAATCATTGAATAAGTTTTTGTTCTCATCTCCGCAGCGGTAAAAATTAACTTCGTCATATTGAAATGTAATTTTTAATTAGTAGCCTTTAAAACATTTCAAATTTGACACGAAATTCATTTGAAAAAACAAGAAGTAATTTTCAGATATTTGATGACACTAATAACGAGAACGAACGAGTCAAGGATAATTGATCGCATTCCTGTATCGATTTTACTCGGGTCTCGTAATTTTCTCACAGAGCTGAATGGCCGATCAATGAATAGCCTAACGTCAATATCTAATGAAAATGTTGAATTCGATTGGTGCGATCCGGGCATATCGACACCATCCCATTCCGTTATTCGATCTGATCGGTGTTCGTTATCTTAGTATGCTATATATGGAAAGGGGGTGGAAGAGAGGCAGAAATCCGGGCATGTCGTTAGCACTGCGGTTGACTTTACTGTAATGAGAAATCGAGAATACGGGCATGCAATAGGATACTTGCTGGTTTATGATCTTATAATGTTACACAATAAAAGGACAGCCTTATCTTTGTGTATTTTGCTATGTCGTAAAGTATTATTTCAAATCGCGAATGATCGATTAATAAAAAATAATATTTTCAAGATTTAAGTTAATATAAATATGCGCACGTATCCGTGTATCATATTACCATATAATGAATGTTACCATAATAATGAGAAGTTTTCGCATGACGAAAATCTATCCTTAATATGTTCTGGTATGGTAAAATTTCCAAGAAAATTTTACTTCGCGTGTGGTATTTTATAAATGATTATTCAACGTCTAATATACATAGTCGAAAAATGGACGACTAATGGACGTTCGCTGGACGTCCGTATATGTTAAAATATGAAAATTATGATTAACGGAATCACTGTAACTACTTCAAGAAGTAGTAAATCTTCAACACAATATTTTGTGTTTTCACCCTGTTTTCACAGTGTTTAGATACTATATTAAATGGACAAATAATGGACGTACATTGGACGTCCAGTCATGTACATTGAACATTGCGCAATTATGTACGTCCATTTTAGGTCTATTTTTGACCGTAGAAAAACTTAGATAAATGGACGCATCATGGACGTACATTGGACGTCCATTTTTGGTCCATGGACGAATGGAGGTAAACTGGACCAATCATGGACGCCCATTGGACGTCTAGTGCTATTTGGGGCAGCATGACAAAGTCGACAACCTCAAAGTATTCAAACACATATGCTACATTTTAGATGTTGTAATAGTAACATATCTTATTATACTTGAAACTTTTTGATAAGTAAATAAAGTTCCAGTAAAAGACGTTATCAAGGTTTAAAGTACGTTTTGAATTGGACATATGAAGAACTTAGACAAAATAAACCTATATTAATCAGTGGTATTTTTATAGTTTACGATGAAACGAAAACAATACTACTATACACTGCACATATATTTTTACGTATAACTTTACACATACGTACTGGAATTTTTTAAATATTTCCAAAATTGTTACATATGCAATAAATACATTTCAAATAAGAATGAAAGTCCGTAAGTGTGTAAAAATTGAAAATCCTTCAAATTGAAAACAATAGTTTTGAAACATTTGTAATAATATATAATTTATTTAACTTTACAATTATCATGCAGAAATAAAACTGAACAAATTACGTAATGAATCAAATTATACTTCTTTGGAAGCACGAAAAACATTGCTTTTAAACTTCCCTTAAGAAAAAGTCGTAAAATCGTTAAACTGGTTGAAGGAGAGAAATATTTGAACGTAAATAAGGAAGAGAACATTCTGCAAACAAGAAGCCTAAATGTACATTTAGACCGGAGAAACTGGCGGGCGCAAAATTGAATTTGAAGTTAAACCGTGTAACGAAATCCAGCTTTAGTTGAGTTTTTCTCAGCAGGAAGACGGATAAAAAAAGAAGAAGGTATAAAACGAAATAAAAGTGTACGAAATCGCATTAAGTATTTTACATCCGCAGAAAACTGAATTCTCATATACCAGAAAGTAATAAAACATTAGCGTTTTTCAAGATATGGTTATAAAAAGTTGCTCTTACGTTGCTCTTAAGTACAGCAAATATTCATGTTTGTAAATAATATTTTTTGCAAGGTTTATGTATTCAATTATGTTTTTTACAATTTCTGGTGTTTCAGGAACAAACGATTAAGAACTCTTGAATATGATTTTTGAGCATAAACAATTTACGTTTTATGCACACTGTAAACTTTATGTTTATAGACAGAAAAATATTGGCAATAGAAATTTCCCGGATACCATTATAAGAAAAAAATGTACCAACATTTTTATAGACAATATCAATAGACAACAAACAGTAGACAATAAACTTACCGACGCAAGATTTGTCGGCAGACAGCTGGAAACCCACTTCGCATTCGATGGTCTCGTCGTCCATCATGGGCTCGAGGTATTTAAGTTCACTGGTCTCCGCGCATCGATAAGATCCAGGAGTGTTGATACAACCGTATCGACAGACTTCCGTTTGTAAATCCGGCACTGCACACTCGTCTATATCTGCAGAAGAAAAAGGAAAGGAACTTTTGTTTTAAAGCCAATATTTGTCTCGCTAGATTTTAGCCGGCGCATTATCCCCTCGCAAAGTGAATTTTATTACACCGGCACTGCGCAGGGGTGGAACTTCGTTTAATCTTGATTACGGTCGAGAATAATTGCGATTTTAATCTGAAGGCAAACGTGGTCGGGACGTCGGCAAAAAGATAACGAGAAGACGTTTTAGAAAGGAACTTGCGTTTTTGTGCTTTCTTTTTCTCGGAAATTACGCGAATCCTTAATTTATTTATCTTGCATTTGAATGCGAAAAGAAATATTTTACGCTTAAAAGTACGCTTGACACTTACAAGGTGAAACTTAATGTTTTGAATGTTTAATTTACCCTGGCAAGTTTTCCAATCATCTTCCAGCATGTAACCATCGGGGCAGAGGCAAAAGACACGTCCCATCGTAACCAGACACGTGTGGGAGCAGCCGGCATTGTTGTAGCTGCAAGGGCCGGCATCTTGACATGTGTGATTGTCCGGCGACAATATTGTACCCGGTAACCCATCGCAGGAGCATTCGTAGCCACCTTCGAAATTGCGACAAGTGTCCTGACACGATCCTCGACCTTCGTTAGGAAGGCACTCGTCGATGTCTGCGAATCCAACAATCAGACAAGTGATAAATAAAAATTATTACATCAATTTATTGTTTATTTTATCAATTTTGAACATAGCATGAAAAAGAAAGTCCAGAAAGCAAATAACACGCCAATAGAGGTCGACCATGATTCGAATACCAGACTTTAAGCTTTTAAAGTTTCAGAAGCTCACCGGTGCACGAGTATTTGTCTTCCCCTTGTCTCATCCCCGTTGGGCACTCGCAACGATACGATCCTGGTGTGTTCACACACTTGAACTCGCAGCCACCATTACTTTCCTCGCACTCGTTGTCGTCTTTCCAGGGGCGGCGAAAACACATGTAAAATATAAGAATTACCGTGATTCACCGGCGTTTTATGTTCCTTTTTACTTTGCGCACGCGGTTAAAGTCCATCCCAAACATTTCATTGCTCAGCTGACTTTCCGTAATTCTACATGAGATGATGCCTTCGTTCCCTGGAATTCCGAGTCTCATTTCAAGTCGTCTGCAATGATCTACTTTTTAATGAACACTCTCCTATATTGTTCCTCTTCGGGATTTACGAGGTGAAATGTGTCCAGTTAATTTTACGTAATGACATTACAGTTGATTGCAGACCACTTGAGTAACTCCGAAATCCAGAACAATAATTTTTAATTACTTTAGGCTCTTAAACTTTGAACTGAAGAGCATGAAATCTACATTGTTATTTAACAATGGGTATATCTCAAAAATATTAAAACTGCCAAATATCTAACCCACTTCCGAAGCTAAAAAAAAAGCGTCCAGAACTATTACCTGCACACTTGTGGCCATCCAGATGAAAACCATCGAAGCAGAAGCATTTCGCTTGCCCATCAGCGATTTTACAGATTTGCTCGCACCGCAATTCTGCGCACAATCCATCGGAATACTGCCGCTCGTTGCATTTTGGCGTTTGACCTATCCACTGGCGATTTTTGCAGAGTAGACTGCTGAAGTTGGTAGCCATGTAGTATCCGGGAATGCACTCGTATTCTGCCTCGATATACTCTTGGTTCGGAACCGAGGACCTTACATACGATTGATAATCATATTACTGATAACCGCAGTTACGATTCAGTAGAGGACTCATCAAGAGTTAATGAAAGAAATATTCCAGCTTTTTTGCCTTCTCTTCGTCAAGTGTTTGGATATAAAATTCAACATCGCAGAGTATAAATATAATAATTACAAAAGAAAAAAACAAAAAGTAATATCTTTTATAGGACGGATTGGCTTATAGTAAAAGGAATATTATCCCAACACAAAAAAGTAAAATTAAATAAAGAAACGTCGTCAATATTATAAATAATAATAAAGTAAACGTTGAAAAGCAAACAGTGAATAAATAGTAAGTGAAATGTTCTCATCACTAATGCCCGGAAATATCGACGTCTAATCGCACAGTACTCAATCAAAGTCCTTTCAAGATATCGGGAATTGATGTCGCTACATGCTGAGAAGTTTCAATTTAGACCCAAGGGAAGTGTTCGACTCTATTGAGAATACTTGAATGCTCCCCACTTAAGGAAGATTTATATATATTATTAATATATTGATTAAATCCAGAGTTGTACTCTGAAGATTCTCAAGAGGACGGAGTTCGGTAAACTGATTTCCGGTTGCATATAAGGGACCAACTTAAACGATAGTGTATTGAGCTTTCAACCCTGAACTTGAGCATAGTTGGGAAAAATATATAATAAATACTAAATCTGATGGAAATCGATGTGTATTTTAAGATTCAGACAATAAAAGGGTATGACATTTCATATTGTTCTGTTCACATCACATAAACTATTGGACATGAAAATCGTCATTGAAGTTTTCAACGTTCTTCGAATGTCTTTCTCTATATGCGTAATTACTTTCAATTACTATTAATGAAATAGTTGATTGTTTTAATTCCTATCATCATAGATTACAATTTACATATGAATTAGAACAGAATAATAAAATAAATTTTTTGGATTTACTG